>JAHWFO010101550.1:382299-406262 GCA_023313115.1 Rhysida immarginata | reverse complement strand
GAAGAGTTGGCCTACAGTTTGTTTTTGGAAAATACTGAACTTTTCAATTTGTTGGTGACATCCGTAAAGATAACTTTCTGGCCATTTCATGAATTAATAAATGACATTTTCTCATTTGTCTTAAAAACTCGACAATCAAAGCCTAAATGATATTTCTCAGAGAAAGGATAAAGAACTCTTCTTTTCTTTTTTCACAACATATAGTTTAATTTGTTATATTTTGTATTCCGGTATTGTTTCATTCAATTTCGTTGTTGTTTGTTTAAAACGAACCTAATTACTTCGTATCATGACCATCACTTCACTTAAGAAATGAAACTAAGTGAACTAGTCACAATTAATTCTCAGTTTTAACCATTTAACCTTTCGTAGGAAATTTTTTCCTTCGCACTGTTATGTAACAGAAAAGCAATTCAATTCATCAGTTTATGATGCAGTGTTTATCTCATTGGGACCAATTAAGCCCATTTTTAAAGGGACGCACCGTTATAAACATTTTAAAGGGCTACATTCATTTTTTCTCTCCTTACACTGTGAAAGCTACGTAATAAACATCAGAGTAGCCTAACATCAGAGTGACAAGTCTGCCTCTTCATATGTTTTTTAATAAAGTTTTTGAACAGAACTTTTTTGCAACTTATGAAATTGCTTCACCTTACTCCTTATAAACATTCAAAGGAACAGGAACTTTGCTCGTTATGGGATTTTAAATTGGTTTTCTAGAAACCTACTAAACAAAACCAGTAGTTACCACGTGTTATCGCAAGTTACCAAGTTGTGCAATTCTCAGTAAAGGGGCGTGGACTCACCGCGGGCATCTTTCGGACGAAATTTCGTCGTTTAAAGCGTCGTTTTGTTCGTCTTATTCTATTTGTATTCATATCAAAGCAAGTGGTTTTAAATTGCAAATGTAAATTCTTTCTTCCCCGAGGGAACTCGGCCAGTAAGTTGTTTGCGAGTCACAACCTTCCACTTTCAGGCAATACCAACATTGTCGCACAAGTCGATTAAACTTTAGTTGTTTGTAAAACAAATCTTTATTTTATCGACATTCTTAACATTATTCAGTTATTACTCGTATTGAGAGTCGCATAAGTAATGATGAACAACCTCTTCTCGTTCTTTACACGCATAGGACCAATACCACGTAAAACGATTTAGTGTTTTTTTTTTTTTTACAGTGTGTAGGTATTATTAATTTCGTCGTCCCTCCAACACATCTTCACAAATGAAACAAGCTTTCATTTCTTTCTTTTCCGTTTTATTTCTCTCGTAAGGGCAAGGTGACCTTTTTACGATATCTAATTATTCTTATGTAACATGCAACATCTCCAAAATAAAACACTCAATTTCGAACCCTATCATTGTTTTATATAATCAGATTTTTTTTTCAGGAAATAAATTATTTTTTATTGTCACACCAGACAGAGATAAAAATAATTTCAAGCTAATTGCTTGTGAATCGTTAAATAGACGGATCGAGCTAAAAAAAATATTCCAATCCTCTTCTCACTCGCAGAGAATCATAGTAAGAGCCCGATATCCAATGTAAATTATTTAAAAGTGATAATTTACTTATTAATTTCTATGAGTTACCAATCATTACTAAATTTAATTTTCATTCCGCCATATATATATAAAATGCAAATATGAGAGATTATAAATTTTATAAAATTTTAAACTTTCTAAAAAAATAATTTTGATAATTTATATCGCAATCTTCATTTTTGTAATTGTCAAATAAATAAATAAAACAGAACGCAGGCAGGACGACACTGATTACCTTTTGTAATCGTCCCCATATCTCGATGGTAACAGTGACATTTCCACCCGTCGTCAATAAGTCGAGATTAAGATAAGAATCCAGTGGGATCTGGGTTCTTAAGACAAAAATACCGCAAAATGTACGAATAATTGCCACAGCTATTTCTGGCACTTTAGCTCAGAGAATCAATCCTTCAGAGTAAGTAAAGTACTTCGTACAATAGTCAAAAAGTAATTTTCAATTCAAAGACTGCACGAAAATTATTCTTTCTTCTTTCTTAAAACTAATGCCGTAGTTTTATACTTTCAGTTCGGCTTAGCCAATTAAGGAACTGCTTTCCAATGTTACAATGATTAACGACGTTAATCGATCACACCCAATTTTTATTGGGATAGACTATGGCATTTTATTGTAACAAGAGTAAATTACGTTTAAAATGTAAACATTTTTGTAGCAGTTAAAAATACTTGAAGCGTTTGTCTAGATCAACTGGAATTTACTTCTTTTGGCTAAGTTCCTGAGGAAAATACCAATGTGCCCTATGTTCTCTTCACTGGTTACACTAATACTAAAACCACCAGAGCTCCGCTGTCTTCAATCGGACATTCTGCGGTCAAAACTGTTAAGTAGTCCATCAAGTATTTTGTTAATTTTTGAACTGTTTATTTCTAGGTGATAAGAATTAAGAACCAATCGCAACCTAGAGAACATTCCGGATCACAAGAAGACAGGAAAGACGTTGAGGATGTGGGCAAGGTGTCTTGTTGCGTGGCTGTCGTCGCTATTGATGTTGGTGGTGTCGGTGAGTGCCGACTTCAGGGACCTTCCGGGCCCCTACTGCGCCACGCGCCCGCGTGGCCAGACATGTTGTCCAGGCAGGGATGACCTTTGTACAGTTCCCATACTGGGGACGCTCTGCTACTGTGACATGTTTTGCGACCGGACGAGTGGAGCCGACTGCTGCCCGGATTTCCTTCCCGTCTGCCGTGGGATCGCTCCTCCGTTGCCCCTCGTCAGTGAGTAGCCTATTCAGTCTCTTTCTTCCTCTTTTTATAAATCTCTTTTTACATTTTACTACAATTTATACCAGCAAGGATATCTATTTATTCTTATTGCTTAATTAAGTAACTCACTAAATTTTGAGTTTAATCTTGCTAAAGAATTTTTTACTTTATAACGAATTAAATGCCACTCTTCTGTTGGAATGTACAAAGTACAATGTAAATATGTTTTGATTCCCATTATACATCCCGTTTTGCAATATACTCGTTAACCCTCGAGCCAGGAATTCTCCAGTAAAACTATCGATAGTATTTTATTTTATTTATTTTTTTTTTAGTTTCTCAACTTAATAGGCCATAGTCTACTTAATTTATGTTTCTAAATTATATTGCAGAGATAGGACAAAGGTCTAAAGACTTCTCCTCAAAATTTTTAACTCTATCCATACAAACGAAACTCCTCTACTCCCCTCAAAAGAGCTTCATCTCGGGAAAATAATAAGAGTTCGTCCTCCCCTTTTACGAAGAGAAAGTCCTGGTTCCCTGAACTGTATATCTTATGACGCGAAAATAAGCTGTAATAATCTAATATTTAGTTTTCAAAAAAATTAATAATAATTATAGAAAGAATAAATGTAATCAGGTTAAATGGTTAATAATATTAAGAGGGAAAAAAAAGGATTTTTCAAACCCATTTTCATTATGTTTAATAATATCTCTTGTAGTAAAGAGTTCAAACAAAAATTGTTTCTCACACTATTACGACGGTCAGGTAACTTTTCTGTGCCGTCGCCTGTCTTTTTCGTCAGCTGCAGACGTGCTTCAAGCCGGCGACAACAATCTGTAAAACTAATTGTTTGGTCTAACAATTAAGCAATTCGTATAACAACCAAGTTGCTGACTTGTGGAGGGACGACTAAAATGAATTTGCACCCTAGAACACTTTGCAATGCACCGATTTGAAAATTGTTTTCTTTAACATGCATTGTCATCGGCCCTGAGTCTGTATATCAAGTTTCAACTCTCTAGCTTGTCGGGAAGTTGGTTTAATATGGAATGCAAGATTTGACCCGGACAGACAAACAGATAGAGAAGCCAAATTAAATAAAAGCGTGATGAAAATTGCCTCAACGCGATTAGATGAAGGTTCCTGGTTCGAGTCCAGGCTGTGGAATTTTCTTTCCTATTTTCATTAATATTTAAGCATCTAGACATGGCGTGTAAAAAATCCTCATCGAACATTCACGAATTATTCTTTAAAAATGAAATTGCCTCAATCGGTTAGTTAATCAGGGCTGCAAGTCGAAGTCGCGAAGTAAGTAAGAAATCCCCCACAGCCTGCACAATAAACAGTTTTATATAAACTTTTTCAAAATATTAAATAAAAAAAAAATAAAAAAAGCTCAAAAGTGTGTGCGAAGTTAATTCCGCTTTACAAAACTCTTCTGCCACAATATAAAATAAATATATACAGCAGAGAGAACGGAATCGGACGTCTCTTTTGACGACTCCACAGTTCAATAATAGAAACTGTTCATTCATCAAATGCACAAATCGACGTACATTATCTGTGTCAAGAAGATTAAGCTGGTGAACAAATGAAAAATAAAAAGATTAAGCTAAATGTTGACACCAAAATTGAAGTTAGGCATTAGAAGATAGAACATTAGAATACGGAAGTTCACAGGTCATCGACGGGTCAAATGAATACTGCCTTTGAATAAATGTTTTAACAGTGACTTTAGTAAGAATTTCTCAGCTGAGGCTCCGTGAAAGCACAGATTTTCTTGAAAGATTGTTTTTAAAGGCACTTCACGAGAGCATTTCAATGGTTCCTGCATTTGTAAACAGATTGAAAAAGGCTGGTTTGGACGTTCCGACTGTTTAAAGCATCAAAGCGGCAAAGCCGAATCACAGATTTTATTGAAATATTAGAATACGAGAGATCACGTTTCGAATTATTTTTGTGGATCTGAGAATTGTAGTTAAATGGTAAACATGGAAATTTGCAAAAGCGCAGCGAATAAATTTGTCTTAATGTGTGTAATTAAAACAAAATCAGTAGCACGAAGTCTTTAATTGATATTGGGTAATTTCGTAAAGAACATTATTAATTCTGAAAGGCCACGCGTTTAATTAGTTCAAAATTTTAATCCTGCGGAATTTCCCTTTAATCAACGAAAAGCACAACATTTCTAAATTACTATTTAAAATCGATTTTGAATGTTTTAATTGAGTGTGAATACTAGGAGGAGAAAATGCGCTCTATTGCACTTAAGGTTAGATGAGATTCTAGGACTTACAATTTTCCAGATTAAATTAAGTAATTTAAATGAAAGTTTTTGTTTTAAGAGCCAAAAACAAGCAAACAAAAAAGTATCACAACAACATGTTCCATACCGTAAATTGGGTTTACTTTGTGACTGAAGTGGTTACTTTATGACACACGGTCAATTTTTTTGTCGTGTATCCAAAAAAGCAAAAAATGGCGCCAGTAGCTTGCCTAGAGTCCCTATAAGTAAAACAGGGACTCTTAGCTTGGTTATAGCACTCTAAGCTTGGCCGACGTTCAGTGCCCTCTGGCGGCTACCTCCCACACGATTGTGGAGTGAGATTTGAAGTAGAAAACAATAAACGTGTGTCACAAAGTAACTCTCCAAGTGACAAAGTAACCAGTTTATGGTAGCTGCCTTACAGGGAGAAAAAAAAAACGTCAATCGGTTAACAAATGCGATACTTTTCTGAACCCTGCCCAAAATATATGAAAAAACTATATAACTTTTAACTCAAACTATGTGCTTATACGTAACCAAAGTAATAAGCATAAAATAGTCGTTAGTTTCCACCTCAACCGATTCCTCCAGATTTTTCTCTCCTCCCCTGGACATAATAAAATCATCCAAGAATGAGGAAGAGATTTAATTTTTTTCTCGGTCTGGGTCAAACATGTAGAAATTATCTCATTAACACTTTTAATATCTGTCTAGGACAGCAAATGAAAAACACCAGCGAAACTGTTTTTGTTAATAAATCTTCGAAGAAAGAAACGAATCAACATCGTCATTAATATTGAGATTTACTTTTGCATTAACAGTCTGCAGAACTGACCTGCTTCGAAATGAATGATTAGGGGACTAGGTTTGTCTCGAAGGTTTTCACACATAATATCCTGATAATAACAATAATAAAAATGGCTGGAGTTTTACGCTTTAAATTCCGTTTTTAAAGAAAATATGCTTATTCATTAAACATTTTAAATTTTATGTAATCTGCTCTTTCATAACGACAATAACAATGTCATAATGTTGTAAATGCATTTCTTCCTGGAGCTTCTAATATATAATTACTGTCGTATTTATTTCAAAGCAGTGAATAATACAAACTTCTTCAATTTTCTTTCAAGGCAATTTTTGCATTAAATAATATACTTTCAAACATTAAGAACACAAAACAAATGAAACAACAGTAATTAAAAATGAAGTAAAATAATTTATTGCTCCACAACACAAGTTCTATCTTTCCTCTCTGCTCATTTAGTTCACTAAAATAATTTTTTTTTCATTTTTTGGGGCTTAGGCTTTATTCAATGTCGCTCCCAATTATTAAAATTATTTTCGGTCTTTATTTTTTTGGCAGGCTGTTACCATCAAGGAAGAGTTGTGGCGGTCAACCAAGAAGTTAAGGTCAACTGCAACACGTGGTACGAATAAGTAATCAACAAGGGCACGTGGAGGGCTCCCTTTTCCGTCCTGTTTCTTCACTAAACCTCCTTCTGTCTCTTTCATATATTTATAAATCGGCATACAATGTAAAAGAATCAATCGACACACACATACATAAATCCGTGAAGAATAAAATCTGTCGAGGGTAAAAGTTGTTTTGAATGATGACTTTGAAACGAGTTTTGAGCCTATTTGCTGTGGCTATTACGAGACGTTGACGTCACCGACTTTCACGTGCAGGTCAAATTATGAAAGAACAACGAATATATATATGTAAATATGTAAATATGGATCATGGTATCCTACTGAAGATATTGCGCAAAACAATAACCAAATTAGCTGACAACAAGAGAAACCTTCTATTGGTTTAAAAAAAATTAACAATAAACAAGGGTCGAAGTTTCAATCGCAACAAAGTTTTTATTAATTCAGTAGTTATTCCAGCCCGAAAATAAAATTAACCAGATAATGGCTTAGAAAACATATTTCTCAGGTTTAAAACTGTTCTCTGATCAAATCAATATCAAGAAAAAAATATTAGGAAAGAGGACATCTGAATTTTGTATTCTGTACGAGTTCCAATATAATTGCGTTCTTTAAACCAGCCATCAATTTAGAATACATTCCAGTTTGTATCAATAACCATTAACATAAAACATTAATACATGAGGGCACATTTAATAGTCTTATATCACTGTTGGCAATCAACGTTACCACCAGTCTTCTTTAATCCCTTCAATTGTAGAACTAAAGTTGAAATTCCTTCAACAGCCCATTTTCTGAATCTAACATTTTTTTTTAAACAAAATTTTAAAATACATGCCTTTTTTTAATGTTATGTATATATGAGTGTAGTGAATAGCAGATTGATTAATTCCTTCGTGTTTTTCCCCCTTTCCTATCCTTTCTCAATCGATCAGCAAGTGCAAAGAGGTTGCTCCCGGAAACGCGTCTCTCGTGTGCGACGACAAACCTTGCCTCATCCGCCAATCGATCATCGACGGTGTCAACTCAGGGAATTATGGGTAAGTGACGCTAACCACCTCCTCCCCCCAATCCTTATTTTCTTCAAGTGTGTAAGTAGCCTATTATCATCAGTAAAAAACGACGCGATTGCTATTACTGTCTGAATTCACGGAATCAAATAGATGGCCAATCTCACATAAATTTTATTCAATACAATACAATCATCTTATGCATAAAATAAAAGAGAATTTTTTAAAAAATAAATTCGAACTTCACCGCAAAGAATGTTTTGAGACTGAAAATTGTAAATTCTTTTCTGCGTTAAAATACAATTTCAATATCATTTTCAGTCATCTGATGGAATATTTCAGAGCAGTTCAAAATTTGTGTCCAAAGAATTTAGATTTCCAGCCTCTTTTTTTAAAATTGTACTGTTTAACCCAAGAAACGCGCTAAGGAGCTTTAAAATTTAATTAAGACCAAGGCTTCACAAATACACCGATAGGTGGTAGTAGAGTAACGCTAGCACTTTTAAATTAAAATAATGACGCTAAAGAATATCGTGAATGAATTATTGTTTTTAAAAATGGAAATACATTGTGCAATCCGTATAGTTTACTATTAATCAAAAAACTAAATTAATATAACGATAACTTCAAAAACCAATCCCGTTCATATCACATTACCCTTCTAATGTCCAGTTCAGCGAATGAATAATCAAAAAAACCAACATTGACAAAAAGACAAAACCATTGTTCCCTCAAAAGATCTCGAAGGATTTGGATGCTCATTAAATCGAGTAAGTCAATCGACCATCCTTAAAACGGACTAATTAAAATTTAATGTTTCACAGAATTCATTTCACACTGAGTAGCAATTCCAAAAGAACAAATAAAAGCAGATAACGGTTGCGCAGTTAGAGTATTAAATAAAAAAAAAAAAAAAAAAAAAAAAAGGCCATCCAATGTATCATAAAATCCGAACAGAATGGAAGCAATAACGCCATTTGTATGCACGGAAGTTGAATATCCAGAAGAACTTTTAGCTTCGCTTCAATTCGGATCAATGCGGTGAAGAAAGGAGTTTGAGCTTTGTTCTTCCGGTGGCGCCAACTGGTGGAATTTTGTCGAAACTGCCTTGCTAGGCTGGTGAACCTTGTCTGGAAAAGGAGGGGGAAAAAAACAACAAAAAACGATCGATAACAGGAAAGAATGTCATTCAGCTTTCTTCGTTTCATCTACCGAGCGAAGGACTAGCAATTTTTTAAAAATAAAATCGAACAATGAGCATAAGAGAGTATCTTAGCATACGCAGTAGCTAATATAAAAAAACGCGGGGGAAAAATTGAAAGCTTTTTACTGAACTAGAGAAATTTTCTATGGTTTTCTCGAGATATTAATTGACTTTTTTCCTTTAAAAATGAACCTACCTATTATACATTTTCTTTAAGGAAAGGAATTTTGTAGTTTCGAATAAAAAATTACAAAAAGTCAGTTACCAAAAATTTCTTGAGGATGAAAATCTTTTTATCAATTTCTGAAGTCGACTCCCGGAGTGAGGGTGGGACGAATTCCTGAAGGGATTGTGTTTAGGATGAATTCGATAAGATGGAATGAAAGTTTCATTAAAAGAACGCGTCTTCTTTGATAGAAAAAAGAAATTGAATTTTTTATTTATGGAAATTTTATTTTTCGAGCTGGTCGTTCCGAATTATATCGTGGTTGATTAGTGTTACATATGAAGAAATAGATATGATCAAGTACGAGACTTGTACAAACAACCCGTTTGTCTTCAGAAGATACAAACAATCTCTTAATTAAGTTGACTAAATACTTGAAAAGTTATAAATAAAGACCAATTCCGTTTCTGATTAAATTTCAAAAAAAGTAGGAACCGGATACTACTGATATCTTACTTTTTCACGGAAACAATTCATTCCAAATAGAGCGGAATTTAATAACTTGGGGTTCTTAAATTTGCTTTAAAAATAAAACTATCAATAAAGGGCCTAAATTAATTTATATATTAAAAAAACAAACAAACGACAACTGATCATTTCTGATTCTCTTTTCTGTACTTAAAAAATACAGCTTTTATTAAAGTTAAAAAGGAAAAAAAGTTTATTATCAACAAGAGAAAATTCTGCGATTGCCTTAGAACATCGTCATTGCGTGGCCTACTATCTAAAGACTATGCCTTAGAACCAGAGAAAATTTCTACAGTATCAATAAACGCGTTCTCTTCCCGAAATACATAACGAAGCGCCACCGATAACCCTTGACGGTTTGAGTTATTAATCAAACGATTCTCAAAAAAATTAGAACTAAGTTGCGGGCAGGGAAATTAATATTTTTTCCTCCTGCGGGGCACCCCAATCTTTTTTCTTTTAATTTTTATTTTTTATTTTCATTGTAAGTTAATTACAAAACCGATCACACGAGGGAGCCGCCGTGGCCGCCGTCTAATTAAATTGGAGTTCAGCGGCGCTCCGTTTTTGTTTTAATTTCTCTCTCGGGGAGTGAGCTCAAGGGCGAGAAGGTTAAGGGTGACGGATGAATAAAAATAAAATAGAAAAAAAATAAAAGTTCTTCCCTTTTTATTAACAGTATATCTTTTCTTCTCTCTTTCTTTCGACAGGTGGCGGGCGTCCAATTACTCTTTCCTTTGGGGTCTGACGCTCGAAGATGGCATGCAACGGAGGACTGGAACCTTCAAACCAGAACAACCCGTGAGCTCCTGTTTATTAAATAATAAATAAAAAATAAAGAATGACATCAATTTATAACAGAAACAAAGATAAGTTAATTCGAAAGAAAATTTTATTGCCGACCAAAATTGACCAGGGCATTTTAAATCTAGAAAAATTCCTGAAACTAACAATATTCCAATGATGCTTTTTTATTTTGATGAACATTGGCATACTTTTTAATTTTCTAAAGGACAAATGTAACAGTTTTTATTTGAATTCTAGACCCAGAATCTGCAGTGCAAATTTAATTATTTACCTTATTAAAAGTATAAACATTTATTATCTAAGTGAAGCGTTAAATGTAACGTTTCCCAATGATTATTCGTTTTGAAATGTCCATGATCCCGAGGCGAAATCCAATCGCGAACACAACAGACTGACATCTGTTGATTTTATTATTTATTACTGGCGTATGAAGCAATTGGCCATTGAAACTTTTTTCAAAGTATGTAAACACACGCACACAGGACTTTTCGCAATCTCTCTTTTTTCTTCTATTTCAGGGTTACTGTCCAAGATTTCTATCCGCGTGCAGCGCCGGTGCACGCGGGTAATTCCCCCCCCTTGCACATTACGTTGATCAGTTCCTTAAAGTCGAGTTGCTAATTATCGATTCGATACTGTAAAAAAAAAACAAAAAAAAACAAAACAAACCGAGGCAGTTTACCATTTTATTTCCTTCGTTTTAATGTGACAATTTTCTCGAAGTCAGGTAGAATTGTATTTTCTTTTTCCCGATAGGACACGATTGCATATTAAGCATTTAGAATCCGATCCGTGTTACATGAAAAAAAACCCAAAAAAAAAACAGATTCTCCCACTCCGGTTTAAAATACTGGTTCAGTGATTTTATGCAAGCAAGTATCAGTAACAAAAGAAATAATGCCTCATTTAACGGAATCGCCCCTAAAGTCTGGCAACACTGCATAGGAAAAACTGTATCCATTCCCCTCCTGAGTTTTGGACTATCTCCTTGGCTTTGCCCGCGAGCGACGTGCACGATTTGGACGGCCATGTTCTATTTGGTGCGTCCCTTTTTTGGGATGCAATCATAGAACTTAGATTGAACAAAAAAGAACCTGGACAAAATCGAACTGGAGAGAAAAATTGATATGAATATTATCTGAATAAACAATTAGTGATATTTCTAAAAGATTCTTCAAAACTCCCTTACGGCGATTCGTAATATTAATGTAAGCCAAATATTTGCTTCGTATTCCATCGCTTATTTGAAACGATATATGCATAGGATAATAGACTACCTTAATATCGTAATTAGATAAAATTTTATCAAAGTTACTTCATCTTTTCTTTTTCTAATCTCGACAGGTCATTGATATGCATAGTGTCGACATGAATGGAGCACGTGCACCTGAAAATTTTGATGCTCGTCAAGAGTGGCCAGGATGGATCCAACCCATAAGAGACCAGGGCGATTGTGGGTCATCATGGGCTATCTCTACCGTCGGTAAGTGACTTCTTCCAGTCCGAAAGGGAGCCGAGTTTATTTACGAAATTCGAAGCCAAATATATTTGCCATTAAAATTTTCGGTTTTCAGCTCCCCATTCTTATGCATTCGTACAGCGATATCCAAGCAAATTAGTTGTGGACCCTGATTAAAATATGTACTATCCATCGATACATCCAGGGAGCCCTCAAAAAGGAAAGGAAAAGCGATATTTATAGTTTCGGTGTAAACTTAATTGTACTTGTAAAAAAAATTGTTTTGCAAAATTTTTATACCGATCTAGTTTTTTAAAACTTACATTCACACTTTTATTCATTGATACCCGCCCCCTGGGTTTTGGGCCCTTACCAACAATTCATTCTTGTTGCACCGCTGGTACTATCCTCCTACAGATGTTAATTGTAAGACAGGAGTACTGTGATCCCCCACAGTAAAATCACAAATTGCGACTCGAAATATCTCTGACTGGTATTTTTTTTTATGAAGTTTGATATTCATGAGGACGTTATTATTTACTTAAACACTGCCCTATCAATAATATCCGGACACATGTATGTAAACAAAAAAATATCATTTTGTGAGAGAGAGAGAGCTTTTGTTGCTCATTTCAAATCTTGTGCTAAAACCATGACGGCGTTCAATCTTCGCAGCGTATTCTCCACTAGATTTTTATATGTATCAGGTGATATGTTTGCAATATAGTATGAGGATAGTCCTGCTTATGCAAGGCTTTCCTTCGCCGAAATATTGCTATAATATTGGAAGCATATAATTATCCAAAATGTTCTCAACATCATTAATAATAATAATATTATTATTATTATTATTATTATTATTATTAATAATAATAATATCACTAAAAGGAGTAATATGGATTCAGGCAAAACCACGAAAGGAACCTCATAGCATGGTAGGCATGACATAGCCTCTGCGACCAATCTGGAAGGAACTATTTCTCAGGTATTTGCTACATCCAGCAACAGCCATCAAAATGGTAGAGGGAGAAGCTCGATCCATCCGTACATAGAACTCTTGGCGTTCCTTACACCATGTCATTCGTCGGAAATTAGTAGCTTGTGATCAGTTGCACTACTGTCGTAACCTATATTACAGAAGATTCTCGCAGCATACTGACATTCCCGAAGCTCTTACAGAAAGTTTGTGTAAATTGAGACTATTAAAATACGGATAGCGAGCATTCTTCGCAGAAGTTTCTTGACATGGTTGCCAGGAAGATTTTTGGCAGATTGAGCCTATTTCCTCTTCCATTTGCAGTTGATTAAGAATCCTCAAAAGTGACTGCGGCATCCCGTATAGAAAGTTTGATCACAGAAGCTTGTTAATTCTGTTGAACGTGGCATCTTGCATTCACACTTAAGCAGGATTAATCCCAACGTGCTTTTCACTTATACTATAATCTGTGAAGCTTTCCATGTGCAGGATTTGTTTCACTATCTGTTAAAGTCTCAGAATATCAAGGACAGTGTATTATTCACATAAAATATTAAATTTTAAAGCGAGCCTATATAACATTTTTATATATGTATTTTCACTTCTTTTTTTCGATCAGATGTGGCTGCAGATCGTCACGCCATCCTGACGAATGGAGAAGAAAAGATGGCGCTCTCAGCTCAACAACTCATTTCCTGCCACAACCGGCGTCAGCAAGCATGCAAAGGAGGCTACACGGACAGAGCATGGCGGTACATGGTTGACAAAGGGTAAGGGAAAAGTAAAATAAAAAAAAAATCACTCATCTGTCTTGTGAGTATAAAAATTAAATTTGTGAGGATCTTGTGATATTCGCCGTACATTTGTTCGCAGTTTTCAACATTGAAGACACTGAGATATTACTGTGATCTGTAAAGAGCAAATGACTGATTCATATAGGCAATTCAATCGCCAAAGAAATCCCGCATAAACGGCACTGCAGTTGTTGTCCGAAGTGAGGATATGCAAAGATATTGTAACGTATATTGCGATGAAATAATAATCATCTTGTAGAGCACAAAACAAAAAATATGTGAAATGGTTACTACCTAAAACAACGAACCAGGAAGACATGACGCAAATTTATGCAAATTAGCTACGAACATAAAATGCGTACGTTTTGGATTAACTTGTTTGCAGTTATGGTTAT
Organism: Rhysida immarginata; assembly: GCA_023313115.1. Classification (NCBI taxonomy): domain Eukaryota; kingdom Metazoa; phylum Arthropoda; class Chilopoda; order Scolopendromorpha; family Scolopendridae; genus Rhysida; species Rhysida immarginata. The sequence goes on along the minus strand of JAHWFO010101550.1, from coordinate 392,450 downwards.
TCTAAGAATAATCTGGTAACGAAAGTTATTTACTTTTATGTAGAAAATAACAAGCGATGCAGGAAGAATTAAATTTACAGATAAACTTCCTTTCGAGGATTTCTTTGCTGTAATGAAGTTAGGCAATAAACATTTTCTGTTTATTCTACAATTTTGGATATACCAAGTTTCACATTCCTCACAGGAAATTTATTCACAGGGTGTCCCGTAATAGGATGTCTTTAGTTTGACTCCTTATTCCTGAGATTATGTTGAGTATTTTTAGTAACCATAAAAGTTCTTGGATCTTCTGCATATTGCTATTTGACGAATGGCTAAAGCAACCCTTTAAGCGTTGCGATTGCAATTTCCGTTTTCCGCGTTGTAGTTTGTTCCCTGAATAAGCAAGAAACCCGATAATGAAAGAGTGCATCTTCTTGCAGATTGTTATCTTGTAGGGGAAAACAGATTTAAGAAGGATTTCGTCTCTTATCTTCGACCGAATAAAAAATTAACGCAAACAAAAATTTTCTTTAATTAAGGAGCCCTCGACGAAGACTTACACGTGGAGTTCGCTTTTTTTTCCCCTTACTTCGGAAGCGAATGCAAACAAATTCCTAAGAGTTTTCAGAACAAACACTTCTGGCATGGCAAAATAGAGGTTTCATTAGAAAGCTCCGAGTTAGATGAGAGTGGCTAAACAGCACTTGAAAAGCCTACGCCCGATAATCACGAACATGGGTTTCACTTCCACCACGTGCACACTGAGCAAACCTCACTAAGAATATGAGCTCCAACTAGGAAATAGATTAAGTGAATAAACTTTTAAATTCTTGCTGTGTGCTGACACTTGAGGATGTTTTCACAAATGTTTAGGGCGGACCTTTTAATATGTATCTCTTAACATCGAGCTCAATCAACTTTCAATGGTTTCTTATTTACCAAAAACTTCTGGAGTATCAATGCTCATATTTAACAGTAGACTATTTGTTTGCCAAAGTCTAAACTAAAAACTCAGTTTACTTCCTATTTTGTTGTTGTTTGCAATTTCCCCCGTCCCAATATCTCACAACTCGTACTGCATTTCAAATTCCTCAGTAACATTCAATCTGTAAAATATAACAAAAGAAATTCGAATTAAAACAATAAAGAGAAGTTAAATGCGCACTTTGTTTTCACGTGTCTCAAAGAAAATCTTACGGAAACCCATTTTCACCATTTAATATCACAAAAAACGTCTTAAACTTCCATTTTCTCCGTTAAAACTGACAAAAATGCAAATCCAAGGTTAAAACTATTTTAAGAGTCTAAGGAGCCATTCAATAATACTGTATTTCATCCACATAATCTTTTCTACAAATAAAGGTGTTTCGTTCAAATGTCCTACATATTATGAGATTTTAGAACAGAAAATATGAATGGCAGGAAAACGAAGCAACAGGAACTGCAAAAATAAATCGATTTCTATTATACAGTAATACATCTTTATATGCGCACCTTTGGTAGCACGAAAAAGTTTCAATCTGTATCCAATTTCTTATGCAGCACTTGATGCACGGTTGTTGGCTGCACGTTGCATTGTCTTGATGCTAGCTAGTCGAATTGGGCTTCTCTGAAACTTCTTCCTCTTTCTCTTCAAAAAGAGGACAACGAGCTCCCCTAGATTGTTTTAGAACACTTCCAGTGGCTAGAAGCTTTCTATAGCATACCTCGTAATTGTTTTCCCTTAAGGTGATCCGTGGTAACGAAACGCGAGGTAAATAATTATCTCCTCAATACAGTCGTCAGTTATTTATTTGTTCTGAAACTGATTTTTCCCGTATATACCACAGTACAGTTGATGCACGCTGCTGTGGAGTCGCCATTTTGCTTTATGCAACCGTTGCGCTATATAGTGAGCGATAAATCAATTTCAAAGTCACGAAATAAAAATTGAGTTTCTCTTTCTTTTTAGTGTTAATTTATTCTGAGTTGTTAGCGATTATAAAATATGGGAGGTTTGAACACAGACTATACCTACTTACTTACTTACTTTTCAAATCCACTTATCCGTTAGGGTCGCGGGGGGCAGTAGCCCTATGGAGGATCTCCAGCGATCGCGATCTTCCACCATCAGGCGCAAGTCCTCCTTGGTAATACCCAAGCGACTCGAGCCCAGATTCTCCATGTAGTCTAGCCACCTGGTTATAGGCCGACCCCTTGGTCTCTTACCCACCGGCTTGGAAAATAACAACTGCGTAGGAAGACCAGTTTGCGGCATCCGTATCACGTGGTCATACCAGCGCAACAAAGATCTCTTAATGCGGAGAAGTAGCGGCTCAACACTTAAAGACTCCCTTTTTGTGCTGCTGTGCACTCTGTTTAGTAGGGTAACACCTGCCACACCACTCAGAAATCTCATTTCGGCCGCTTGTACCCGCGATCGCACTCTTTTGGTCATTACCCAAGACTCATGACCATAGGTGAAAATGGGGACAAAGATAGATTTGAAGACGGAGAGCTTGGCTTTTGTTTCCCAGCTCGCGTTTCGTTACCACGGATCGCCACAGTTCACGTCTGGCACAGCTTGAATGCATTCCCGAGGTACTTGAACTTCTTCACCTGTCTCAATGGGGCTCCATCTTGAACACAAACTATTAAGGATGCAAAATCTCATTTTTTTAAATAATCCTTTTAGATTCAGAACAGGTGAGCACTGATTTATTCATTTCGAGTCAGTTTATGTTTCTGACAATTGATAAAATGGTCTAAATATTTTCCTGCACAAATTTCCAGAAACTTTATTTAAAAATAAGGTGATGTCAGAAGGAAAGCTACGCATTAGGACTGATGTTTGACAGAAATAAACCTGCGAGAAAACATCTTGAAACTTTCATTATTCTTCTTATGTGTGCATAACCATAAGTGATGTTTATATAAAAATATTTAAGTGATGTTATTTTCTTCTTCATCTTTTAATTTTAAGTTGATATTTATTATTCTATTCTTGCAGTGTGGTTTCGGAGGCATGCTATCCATACACAAGTGGACGAGACGGAACGAAAGGTCGTTGCGAGGTCCCCATCAGTGCCGACCCTGAGTTCATCCAGTGTCCCGGACAGGGGCCCGCCGAAGTCTACAAATCACCACCCCCCTACCGTATTTCTGGCAAGGAGAAGGACATCAGGGCAGAGATCAAGAAGAATGGCCCCGTTCAAGGTGAGATTGAATGAAAAAATAAACAAATAAATTAATTACCCCATATATTGGTTATGTCCTAATAGGGTATTGGAACTGCACTTCTTTTCGGAAAGAAGCTTTAGAATGTAAACTACTAATGAAATTTTATTCCAATTTTTAATTATTTATTAAATGCCATATCAAGATGCCTGAGAATTCCTAATATCATCATGATCTCACATTATCAAAGAATGGTCGAAAGTTATTAAATCCAAGAATGGCCGCCCTTTATTTAAAGAGAACTCAAATATACAAGGTGTACCGGTAAATAATGCGGATTTTGTAATCAAAGAAAACTCAACAATTTCAAGAGAGACATCAAACGTGCTTTATTCAAATTAATGTTCATCACTAGCTACACATTTCCCCACATCTTTCTTGTGTCTCGTCCTTATTTTCTTCTACATACCTCATCTTTCAGGTAATTTGTGAATACCGCCCCAATAGAACTTTTCTTGTTTTGAGGCAAACCATTCAGAGACACACTTTTCTACTTCTTCGTCAGAAAGTGCGTGTGCCATCGATTGGAACAAGTGGAATCTGAAGGAGCAAGCTCTGGTGTATCTGGCGGGTGGGTTAATAGTTCCCAGACAAGATCTTTTAACGTGTCTTTAACTGTTTTTGAAGTGTGTGATGGTGCGTTATTATGAAGCAAAATTACTTTGCCGTGTTTTCTGATCAAATCGTGGTTCAAATTGATTATTTGTTGTCGGCAACGATGGCTATCAACGGTTTTACCTGGTTTCAGAAATGAATAATGCTTGCAATTGTTGGTCTTCAAACTTTTTCGGTTGACCAGGACGTTCTTTGTCTTTCACATCGAAATCATCACTTTTAAAGCGTTAACACTAACGTTCACAAGTATCTTGAGATGGAACATGTTCACCATAAGCTTCCCGAAGTATACGATAATTGTCAGCAGCCTTTTGAATTGATAATTGTCAGCAGATAAAGTAATGAATTAACACTTCCCACAAATGTTCTTTTTTTGGCACGAACTTCGACACGTTTAAGCGTAAATATATCTATGATGTTAACACCTACAGATAATTGGACATATGAAGTTTTAACGCTTGTTGTCATTACAACAAAATAGCATACATATTAAATCGCATATATACTAACATACACTATATTGCCAAAAATGACCGGACACTTTCGATTTAAGACGTTTTGTCGAATATCTAGAAAAACACATGACGAATTATCCTGAAATTGTAGGGGAGTAAAGAGCATGTTACACCTCATATATTTCAGCGAAGGTTTTCTCCCGAAGGCAAATAAGGGGCCAGAAACAAATTGAACAAAAAAAAATAATGTTTGGGATCTCCCTGTAAAAAATAATGCTTGAAATGCGTTGAAGCTGTAGCATATGATTAGGAGGCTTCTTCTACTTATTTATGTCCATTTGTATAACAATAGGACGTATATTCATGGAGTTATAAAGGTTTCTTTAAAAAAATCGAAATGTTTTCGTAAATTTTTTGTTTATAACATACAGGGTTTTCAACTCGATGCAATGCCATTTTCAGGAAACTTGACAAGCTACAGTAGAGACAACACCTTGCAATCAGAATATAAAAATATTAAATATTTGATGAAATATGAGCATTTTTACTAAATAATGTTTAAATACGCATGCGCAAGATTTGCCAAAATGTCTTTTTTATAATTTCTTAGCCAAATGTATAGAGTTACTCTTATAAAAAGCCCAAGCAAATATCGTGAAAATTCAGCAAGATATCGCCGATAGAATGAGTTGAATTTCAGTTGCTCTCAAAAATAAACAAAACGATAAGAGGTTTTCTCCAAATTTTTATTTTTGGATCGGACACCCGTATCAAACTTCTTCTCCTTAAGCTTATATGAAGCCAATATGAAGTCAATATGCCTTCAATCATCCAGTGCCGGCTCTAGCAATTTTGCCGCCCCGTGCAGAATGCAATTTTGTTATTGTTATCGATTACCCGAATATTGCCGTTGCCGCCCCTAAAAGTTTGCCGCCCTGTGCAAGTGCACCACTTGCACCTATGATAGAGCCGGCCCTGATATCATCGTAAGGAGAAGTTGATACGGGTGTCCGGTCCAAAAATAAAAATTTGGAGAGAACCCCTTATCGTTTTGATTATCTTTGAGAGCAACTGAAATTCAACTCATTCTATCGACGATATCTTTCTGAATTTTCACGCTATTTGCTTGGGCTTTTTATAAGAGGCTAAGAAATTATGCAAAAGACATTTTGGTAACCCTTGCGCATGCGCAGTTAAACATTATTCAGTAAAATGCTCATATTTCATCAAATATTTAATATTTTAATTTTCTGATTGCAGGGTTTTGTCTCTATTGTAGTTTGTCAAGTTTCCTGAAAATGGCGTTGCATTGGGTTGAAAACCCAGCATGTCATAAACAAAAAACTTACGAAAACATTTCAATTTTTTTTTAAAGAAACTTTATAACTCCATGAATATACACTAACGCCCAATTTATTAGAGACACGTCTTACGGAAAATGGAACGGCCACCCAGTGACACCCAAACAATGGAACAGGCCGAAGCGGTGTATAAAAGGGATGCATTGGATCATAAGTTGCAGTCAGCAGCAGAAGTGGACTGAATATGGGTAAATCCAAGGATTTGACCGACTTTGAACGAGGCATTATCGTTGGAGCTCGACGGGCGCACTTGAGCAATTCGCAAACCGCGAACCTCCTCGGGTTTTCCAGTGCAATAGTTCCAAGGGTATTCCGTGAATGGCAATTATGCCAAAAAACAACCTCCAACAACAAGCACAATTCCGGACGAAACAGGGCTGTGAATGAACGAGGCCAACTGCGACTGGCACGAATCATCCACATCAACAGGACGGGAAGAGCCCAACAAATTGCAGCGAAGTTCAATGAGGGAGCATCCCAACCCATTTCGGAGCACACGGTGCGGCGTTTAACAACAGGCGGCCAGGACGGGTACCGTCGCTGTCACTGCAAAATAGGAAAGCGCGCCTGCTATGGGCCCACAGGCATCGCCACTGGACATGTGGATAAGTGGAAGAAGGTCACCTGGTCCGTCGAATCGCGGTTCCTACTTCATCATGCGGACGGCAGACTGGGCATCTGGCGCACACAGCACGAGGCCATGGACCCATCCTGTCAGCAGACAACCGTACAGGCGGATGGAGGAGGAGTGCTGGCCAGGGGTGTCTTCTCTTGGGTCACACTGGGTCCTCTGATATCCGTAGACACATCCCTGAATGCGATACACTACCTGAACACTGTTGCCGATCAGGTGCACCCGTTCATGATGACTTTGTTCCCTGGTGGTGACAGACAGTTTCAGCAGGACAATGTTCCCTGTCGCCTTGCTCGAATGATCTTGGCCTGGTTCGAAGAACATGACGCGGACTTCCACCTGCTTCAGTGGCCAGCTCGGTCGCCCGATCTCAACCCGATCGAAAATTTGTGGGATGAAGTGGAGAGAGCCTTCCGACGCCTTCCCACACTACCGTCTAGCCTGCACCAATTACAGGACGCTGTGATGTCAGCCTGGGTTGCTATTCCTCCGCAACGGTTTCAACACCTTGTTGAATCCATGACAGCACGTATTCAGGCAGTTCTCGTCGCTATAGGAGGCGCAACACGCTATTAGCGGGGTGTCTCTAATAAATTGATCGTTCAGTGTACGTTCTACTGTTATACAAATTGACACAGATAAGTAGAAGAAGCCTCCTAATCCTATGCTAAAGCTTCAACGCATTTTAAGCATTATTTTTTACAGAGAGATCCCAAACATTATTTTTTTTGTTCAATTTTGCTGGCCCCTTATTTGCCTTCGGGACAAAACCTTCGCTGAAATATATGAGGTATAACATGCTCTTTACACCCCTAAAATTTCAGGATAATTTGTCAAGTATTTTTCTAGATATTCGACAAAACGTCTAAAATCGAAAGTGTCCAATCATTGTTGGCAATATAGTGTATATGTAAATACATCTATTGAAAAAAATCCGCATTATTAACCGGTACACCTATGTAGTATACGGTTGGTTTACCAGATAGGGAGAGACTTCTGCATTTCAATTTCTGCTGTAGAGGAGTCATAAGAGTGGGAGTGAATCTAAAATAGGGGCACAAACTGCGGGGGCTGGTTTCCCATACCCAAAATCAAGTTTAATATAAAAAGGTCATATAATATAAACATATAGCCGGAGGCACAGTTTTAACGAGTTATTCTACTACAAAGATAGAAAGTCAACATCTACAGACTACAATGTGTTACTAATTCCCAAAATCAACATCTGTGGGCCCTGGAAAATACATTGTATACGCGGTAAAGTGATGCCTCGACACCAGCGGCAGTTTGAAATCAATGCGTAGGCTGGTGTTGTGTTGACTGCCTGATCGAACCATACGCTCTACCAGACTTCTCGAGAATCTTCCCCTGGACTTTAAAGTTAGAATGTGGTTTATGCATGATGGTGTTCGAGAGGCATATTTTAACCACAGTGTTCGAGAGGCATTCGCTAAAATCTACCACGATAGGTAGAGATGGACCAATTCCATCCAAAAATTGTAGATGCCTGCAAGTGTTTTGGGTCTAAGAAAGGGTCCAGTTCATGATCGGTTGTATCCATGCAGGCGGAGGACATTTCGGACATTTAATCTGACTTGTGAGGTTACCACATTGTACGAATTATATACCACAGACAGATACTGTTCACTTCTATTGTAGTGTCTTTGTAGTGGAATAACTCATCAACCAAGCATTTTCAGTCATATATTTATATGATCTTTTTTTACTTGTTTTGGTATAGGGAAACAGTCCCCGCAGTTTGTCCACTATTTTAGATTCATCCTGTATACAGGGTGTTTCTGAACGGTCTGTACAAACTTGGAGGGGAGGGAGTATGGGCGATTCTAAGCAAAAAAGTTCATATGAACATGGGTCCGAATTTGAACGATAACTGAGATTTGAACAGAAATAAAAATGCCGCCACCAAGATCAACAAGTTAATAACTCTGGTTCTGTAAAGCCTAGATTAATGAAATTTGGAGGAATAACAAGGTACATAAAACTCTGTATACCGTTAAAATTTGATCGAATTCCAACAAGAAGTTTCCGAGTTACTCATTCAACATCATAACACGTGTTCACTTGTGAGTACTAACCAGCACTTGTTACAATTTTGACTGCGTAACTCGGAAACTTCTCGTTGGAATTCAATCAAATTTTAATGGTACATACAGTCTTATCTACCCTGATATTCCTCCAAATTTCATTAATCTAGGCTTTACAGAACCTGATTATTAACTTGTTGATCTTGGTGGCGGCATTTTTATTTTTGTTCATATCTTAGTTATCGTTCAAATTCGGACCCATGTTCATATGAACTTTTTTGCTTAGAATCACTCATACTACCTCCACTCCAGGTTTTTTAAAGACTGTTCAGATACACCCTGTATATGTCTATGCAAAGAGAGACTTATATTCTATCAAGGGATCTTTGACGTCTCCGATTTCCCTGTTACTCGATAGTAAGAGGGTCGTTGTGTAAGTCATGGTAACTATTTTATTTCTTTTAAACATGTATATATATTCGAAACATGTATATACATATTTAGTACATACATTCTAAAGCCGGTTCTAAGTATATAAAATTCCATCAGTAGTGAGATCTGAGTTAAGGAATCAACGTCGGGAGAGAAAAAAAGAGAAAAAGTACGGGAAAATTTCATTAATCACGAAATACATATAGTCCAGAAAGTAACAGACATGAGCATAAGGGGAAGTAAAGTTACCTAACACCATTCAAACTAGTCTCCTAGATTGGCCACAACTCTTTTCCAACGGTGAGGAAGGTAGTGAATGCTATCAACTGTATGTGACTTCGTTAACGCGCATCACCTCTTGCCGAAACGCCGTTCGCAAAGATGTCTGGTTTGTTTGCAGAGCAACGACTTCTTCTAATTATCGACTTCTAGGCCAGGCTCGTAAATTTAAGTTCGACCTTGAAGGAGCGCGATTATTCCATTACGAAAATGGGAGTTAGGGTACAGTAGTGCAGGCTGAAGCTAAAGTGAAGTTGCAGATTCTATTGTTAAAAGAGTTTTCTCTTCCAGTTTTCTCCACTACAAGTAATACCCCGTTCGCACTAGATCGGACTCTAGATCGCAGCTGAACTAGATTCGAATTTTGAAGTGTGATGTTAGCAATCTAGATTCGAACTAAATCGACGGTCCCCAAACTCGATTCATTGAATCCTGCAACCCTTACACCAATTTAAACTTCGAGAGTTTTCACAAAATGGCGTCCAAGAAATTGATCGCCAAATCGATCGTCCATATACAAACCCTTTCACCTGTAGACTATAATGAACAATTGGAGTTGTAAAATTGGGTCGAGATTAAAATATGTGTTCACTAACTGGAATGTTAGCAACGCCGAAGTGCGAACATTCTGTGGATTCAAAAAGAATCCAGTTTATTAATGAATCCAGTTCGTGTCTAGATTGACTCGATCTGCAGTAGTTCTGTAGTGCGAACGGAGTATAACGCATTGTCAAAACAGGTCGTTTTAATAATTACGTGGTTGAAGATCAATTTATTGCAATGTACTATAGGACGGTAGTGTACCGGCCCCCAATAGGGCCCGCTGTAGGGGCAGCAAATATAAAGGGCGGCATTTTGGCTGTGAATGTGATAAAATATTGATAAGTTAAATATACCCAGTTAATGGAAATTTATACTTGTCGATTCTTTCCTTTGGCTGAAATTACCATTATAGTTGTGAAAAGACCTTGTATTGTGTCGATTAATGAAAAAATAGAAGCTTTACAATATATTTTTATTGGAGGAATGACAAACAACCGGTTTCGCCTTTTATACCCGGCTTCTTCAGGTTGTGATTAGCATCATCATCACAGCCTGAAGAAGACGGGTATAAAAGGCGAAACCGGTTGTT
>JAHWFO010101550.1:368157-381899 GCA_023313115.1 Rhysida immarginata | reverse complement strand
CTTTCCTAATTTTCATCAACAATTTTAACAACTGAGTTACGGCGTAGGATAAACCCTCATAGGCCATTCTTGAATTATTCTTTAATTTCTTTTTTACCGAATTAAATTACCGAAGTCTTTTGATTTTTTTTTGATTTTTTTTTACATAATTTTAAGTTACATGTTTCTTTCTAAATATACGTTTTTTATTATAATTTATAAACACATTTGATTTTATTTAAATTAAAAGATATATATTTTTAAAACGTACATGTTTAAGAGCCGGCAATTTATCTTTTTGTCCGGGGCGACTTAATTGCTAGGGAAGGCGCTGCCCCCATTCTAGCAATAGATTAGTCGTGCTCCTTAAAGGTCGAACCTAAACTTACGAGCAACTGACAGTATTTAACAGTATGAACCGTGTTACCACATATTTAGAAGAAAGGAAATACACGACTGCCGTATACAGTTATCGTTATTTTTATCCGTCATTCCATTACTGCCGTATGCAGACAAGTTTTAGCATTTCGAAAGATAAGCTTGATGCCGTCTGACTGAGAATCAGAAGAAATAACTAACTTCCTTTCTTACAAGAAGGTAATAAATCTAAACTTTTATTAAACACCATGGCGTTATTAAACCTTTCATTCAATTTTCATTATTTGACATAGCATAACGATCGCATAAGCAGCAATGGAAAGAGCCATTCATTCCAGATGTGAATCCCATCGAGAATTTTAAGCAAAGAAACGAACCAATCTTTTAACCAATTTTACAATGGGAAATCCTGCATATGCTACAGCTGGAAAAAATACGGAATAATCAAGGGAAATTTTAAGCGGATTTAATTTTTAGAAGCAAAGTTTTTCCATTGCTAAAAAGAGAAGATGAAAAAAGAGGAGGCATGAAGGCGGGACACGCAATGACTCTTTGGAAAGACCCTTTCCCGCCATTTCATTAAAATTAATTAAAACCTCCGCATGGCTTCTTTAGCCGGAAAGGAGAGATCGACGAAAACCCGTAAACACCACGTGGTTGCCTCCTCCCTTTCCCACCACCTAAATCGATTCCGCAATCAAATCAACCTTGTACAAGTTCGAAAACATTCTATTAATGCATTGATTTCATCATTTATATTGTCTATACGTAAATATTTCGAAGCACTCATTCTGTAAACACTGTTCGTTTTGTCTTCTTTCTGTGTAAATTCGAAACTTTTTTTTTTCTCTTTTTTATAAACCTTCCTATCCTACCGAAAAAAAAGTCCTTAAGAAGGAGGGGAGGGGGTGGAGAAGGGAGAATGAGTGCACTCTAATAAGTTAGGGAAAAAATCGTCTATCTCCAAATGACTTTAATTAATTAATTAATTAGAATTCATTACGTCGATAATTAAAGAAGTGAGAGGGAATCTCAAGGATCTGAACAATGCTTGTTCTTAGACGACTGTGTAGACCCCCTCCCCACACACAAACCCAATTAATGGGCACAAAAGACGCGGCCTCTTCAGTTCTAATTTACAAATAAAAACTCTGTGTTGCTCGCCTTTATTTCGCCGCAAAGCTTAACCTAAGGGCTTTTAATACAAATTTCAGTAAATATTTAAACGATGAATTAAGCAGCTCTGCTTCACAATGGCTGAAAGGAAGAGCGCTTGCGTATTTTATCGACCAGGAGCTATTTTTCTAACGAACACAAATAAGTGCTTAAGCGAGCAATAAAGACCTTATAATCCTCTTATTCCATATAAATGAAATGAAACGACTTAAGTAATTAAATTAATTGATCTTCAACTGAGTGGTTTTTGTCTTTTGAATTTAGCTATCCTCCTGGTGAGAGAAGACTTCTACATGTACAGGTCCGGCATCTACAAGTACGCGAGGCTCTTCCCCAACGCCCCACTCTCTCATCGGCGGTCGTCCCTTCACTCCGTCAGAATCATCGGGTAAGAAACCTGAATGCTATTTTGAAAAACATTACGCCTCAGAGTTTTAATTACAGTGCAGTCTCGGTTATCCAGAGTATTGATTGTCAGGCCAATCCGGATAAACGAGTTTTTACACTTAATATGTTAAAGCATTTTAAATAAACTTTATATCATGTGTATTATTTCTTTGTAAGAGAAGCTCTATTTGTGTGCAGTACATGAATATAAATAGAGTGTGTAAATTAAACGTTGGGCACTACTTGGAGGATCGTTTCCTAAGGACAAAATAAGACGAAAACGTTCTTGGAAGTTTTTTAGTAGATGGCATACGTCTCGAGAACAATGATGACGCCAGTTTTGTTCGCAACTCATGGGCTAATAACTCGGGTCCTATACCAGCTATCCTCACGAAAATTGGACGCCTTACGAGGAGTACATAGCCCGTTAATCGTTCCAATTTATCCATTAGTTTCGGATAAAGGCAGTGCGGTCACTATTCCTTACAGTCACATCTACGATCACAGCCGGAAAGGAACGTTCAGTGACTTCAGTAACGTGATTCCATCACCTAACCACTCTACATATGAAACTGCTTCTCTTTATTCTAAGGGTTCCCTATCGGGAGAAAAAGAAAACGAGTAAATTAGCACGTTTTCTTTACGTGTTCATCACAACATTTCCCACGAGTTATCCGGATAATAGAAGGTCCGATTAGTAAAGATCCGGGTAACCGAGACTGTACTGGTATGTTGAAAAACAGAATGTTGAATATAATTACTTTTCTCATTTTTAAGTACAAAACAAAAAAGACCTAAATGATAGCACCTGAATGTCTGATTATAAGGCGAGGGCTTTTGTCCAAAATATATTCAAAATTCGTCTTATAATAGGGAAAAACCTTTGAATCTCTTCCAAAAAGTATTCTTACTGGATCTAGAAGGTGATACAAATTAAAACCTTGGCACTGCAGAGATAACCAGTGGATGGAGAGTTATCGAATTTGGTTTGCAAATGTTTCAAGCCATCGGAAAGAGATTGTCAAAATTAAAGAAAGTATTTCCAAAAATCGCTACCATGTGAAGAAGTGGCACTGCAATTTGCGAACGCGGACATCATACGGCGACATGGTTTAAAACGAATTTGACATCTCCACTAGGGTCTTATGTTCGTTTTATTACGGAACATATTCGTATCTCGTTTTATTAAAAGATATTTTAAAACACATTACTAGTGTCGTATGTAGGTTTCTCTTTCCCTTGGATTGAAATCAAATAGGATGTACTGGTTTTCTCTATGGGTGTACTGGACAAGGATGCTTAATTTGGACACGGATATATTGCACACGGTAAATCACAACTTGCTAGACCCAGAAACTAATGGACACATAGTTAAACGCAGTTACAAATAAAAAGTGAATTTTCAAAAAGAAACGTTTTTATGTAACTTTTCACTTCTTTGTTACACTTCAATTGTAGGCGCCGAATGGTAGAAAAACAATAACTTTACTGGATGAATCGGTCGTTTTTATGCGTTATTTATGTCTTCTTTACTTATGCACCATTTATGAAACTACGTGTTCATAACCTATATGGAGCAAAGGCAATAGCTCTAAAATCGGCAAATCAGGGTAGCGTATGTGGGGCTTGTAAAAAAAAAATGTCCAATAATCTGCTCTAGTCCGAGCCAAAATTCCGTTGAGTAGCAAAAAAAAAAAAAGCCGCTCCAGAAGAGAGGCTTTCACGCTCGAAATCGTCTGCAGGCAATGCTCGATTAGTTCATTCCGAACATGCAAATACTCTTAGATTTGTATTCTTTTTATTGTTATTATAGAGCTGTTTTCGTTTATAAATCTTACACACAACAACTTTTTAAAGGTGACATCGCTGAAGTGAAAGCCAACTCGTGCACCCAGTCACATTTATAAGCGGTAGAACATTCAGAAATGCAATTCGAATTAGTTCCAATTCGTGTCACGTTATTGACTGCCCTCTCTTGACAAATATTCAAACTATTTTTAAAGCGGAATTTTGAAGAAACTGCTTCCACGAAGGAATGTGATAGGGCGGACGAGGGGGGTGAAGAAGTGGAATCCGAAATTTTTACCATAACTGAACATACAATAAAGGTAATTTCAGGAAAGATTTTTCAAATTAATAAACACAAGAACGCGGCTAGAGAAGGCTTAACGAAAATTTTTAATAACATTTTAATGTATTTTTCTCATATTTCCAAAAATAAAGTATGAATCGCTATATAAGCTTATTCCTTTTTAAATTATAGCTCAGCAGATTCGCTATATTGTATCAAATGAAGAAAGTATGAATAATCGCTGTCGTCTATGGCCATTATAAAAGTAATTCTTCAATTTTTAAATCGAAACAAGCCGTGGATACTTTTTACTTTCCCTGGTAGAAAATAAATTACTAGACCCTACAGCTCGTGTTCGTAGAGCAAATTTTGCAGAGTCCGTAATATTTGCTTTTAAGGTTTGCATTTACCAAAAAGGAATTGCAGGTTTATTAATAAAATGTAAAAAAACTCATAAATTATTTTTCATTTATAAAATTTAAAAATTTATAAAAATCATCTTAATACCGGATTATTATATGAAAATGCCGGTTAAATAAATAACCCGGGTAATGCCGAACCACGTTATCGTTTCATTCCTGGAATAATATTTCCCGTTGAATTTGCAACGATGAACCGCCACTTTTAATATAGTATTCATGAATTACCGATTGCTTGTTGGCAAACACTAACGTCACTCATGATAGGGTTGTGCAATGGCAATGCCACCATACGGTAGAGCTTTCAGAATCGATTAAATTTCATAACACGAATACAGTTTGCTCTCATTTGGCTTTAATTAAACATTTGCCTGCAGGAGTCATTTGTTCATTGAGGGCGTTGTTTGCTCCGTTAAAATTTGGCGACAACGAAAAACAGCCAAGCCACCACCTCTAAAGACATTCAACGCTGCCTATGAATCTTAAGGGCTTAGCTACATCATCTATAATTTCTAACTAATCAACTCATTTTAGCTGTATTAATCACAATTCTAATAATGTAAATGATGATTTTTTTTTTCTAATTTTAATGTATAATCAATTTCTAAGCTCCTTCAGCCCATCGACAGAGCCTTTCGTAATTTCTGTAGGTTATCGCGATTCTTAGGGTAAAACCACCAACAAATAACCGAAGGGAGTTGCTAATTAAAGGTGCTGTTGTGTTATAGTACTAATTAAAACTAAACCTTTATCGTTAATTAGATGTGAAATACAGTCCCTTTTATAACAGTTAACAAGAAAGGGAAATGATGCATATTTAATTGGGAAATCCAGAAAATTATCTGGGAATTAATAAAGTCACAGACTTTCAAAGCTTATCACAAATTTCACAGACGTTCATAAAAATTTTATCCCAGTTTTAAAACATGTCACAAGTATCATTTTTAACATATTTTAAAGCGCCCTGCAATCTAATGATTACCTGGCAGAATTTCCCTTCCACTATACAGTCAGTCAAAATACAGGGTATATCCGAAATGCTGTCACAAAATTTTTATGCATATTCCCCATGGCAAAGTAAGCAAATTAATCCCTATAAACATGGTTCCGAAACTCAATCGTTTTCTCGCAAATGTCGACTGAACTTTTGCATGCCCGTGATTTAGTGGCTGACTTCTAACGCGCGCAATGTCTGGACGAAGATCTTCACCTTGGATTGGACGTTCCGGACCTGTACCCTGGCCTCCCTCGACCTTCTAGCAGGAGGTGCTACAGCAGGTGTTCAAAATTGTGGCCATTGGCTGCTACACAGGCCTCAACACGTCTGGCGAATGACTGTTGCACACGATCCAGCTGTCCTGGCCGGTTCCTAATGTCATCAAACTGAGCTATGATGCGGCCCCACAGCTGAGCAGCAGTGTCGACTGGTGCGGCATACACCTCATCTTTGACATGTCCCCAAAGAAAAAAATCGATGGGGTTAAGATCCGGGGATCGAGGGAGGCCAGGGTACAGGTCCGGAACGTCCAATCCAAGGTGAAGATCTTCGTCCAGACATTGCGCGCGTTAGAAGTCAGCCACTAAATCATGGGCATGCAAAAGTTCAGTCGACATTTGTGAGAAAACGGTTGAGTTTCGGAACCATGTTTATAGGGATTAATTTGCTTACTTTGCCATGGGGAATATGCATAAAAATTTTGTGACAGCATTTCGAATCCATCCTATATAAGGCTATTATAAATGATTCATTCGACTTCAAAACATAGTTTTCCAAAGTATTACACATACAGGTATATTTGAGACATGAATAAGACCGTAAAGTCGCCAATCTTGCATCGTGATACAGTAGTTGACAGCCAATCATACTGGTAGACTCAGGCAACGCATCAATATTGCTGTAATGACCATTGATAGGGGAATACTACAAAACGTATGGACCGAACTCCATGCAAAGAACTGTAAACTCACCAGCGTGTGCCCCTGGTCAAAGAACAATGTCAAGTACAAGTCGAGTTCGGTCCATGTAGTTTGTAGCATTCCCCTGTCAATGGTCATCACAGCAGCAGTGATGGGTTCCCAGAGTGGCTGCCATCTGGTGTATTACGATGCAAATTTAGCAAGATTACGGTTCTTTTCATGTACCAAATTATATCTGTATGTGTAATCCTTTGGAAAATACAGTATTTTGAATTTGAATGAAGCATTTTCAGTAGCCCTGTATAGTACTCGACAGCAAAATCCCACTTCAGCAAATTTCATCAAATCTCAAATTTTCTTTAAAATGTTGCATTATTTTGGTTACTTGTACATTCACATTAAATACAGTGCTGTACAGGGTGCAAATTAAATGTTGAGGGTTACTTGGATGACATTTTCCTAAGGACAAAATAAAACGAAAATGTTCTTGGAAGCCTTTTAATGGACGGCATACATTTCGAGAAAAATGACTTCGAAGTATGATGATGTCATATCCGGCAGTGCGGTTGCGAAACCTCACAGCAATGCAATTATTTCCTATCAAATCTTAAGCTTCCACAGGCATATATTGAACGCACAACATCGGTCCTTCGAACGGTAATAAAAAAAAAAATTGACGGAGGCTCTGGTGACTGCCAAAGCCGCAGGTTTTTAAGGCGTAGAACTACTACTGTATGTTATTATTGGTTACCGTTTGTGTGTATTTTTTGGCGAAAAAAGAACAAAATTAAAAAAAAAAAGTTACTACCGTAAATACTGTATTTAGCGCCGGACCTGAAATACCGGCCTGCCTGCATTAAGCGCCTGGGGGTCCGCTGAATTTTTGCAAATAAGCGCCCGGGCGCTTATTTTAGTTCATTTCGTGGATTTTCTTCTCTTGCTACTTTCTCACGGGAATTTTTGCTCTCCCAAATGCCACTGCTAAACCGGAAATTAGATACCAGCATGATTGTCTTCTAATTTCTTGCTTTTAATTTTGGATTCAGTCAAGCAAAATAGCTGATGAAAAATGAAAACTTCACAGTTATAGCATCAATTTTAATCTCGCAACAGTAAAGTAGACTGAAAACTATTCTACAGATGCTACAGACAAACAGTTTAGCATTGATCCTAACAGGAATGGAAAACACAGCAGGATACTTTAGAAAGGAAGAAGGAGAAGGGCGAGAATATTGCTTCTTCTAAGCTTCTTTAATCATTATACACACAGTCCTGAAGAAACCCACGGCTGAAACGCCTCGACTATGTCGTAAAATCACTGTTGTTTTACTATATATCTGTGGTTGTTTTAAAGACCCATATATTTATATTTTTACAAACAACTAAGACCAACATGTTTGAAAACATGTGTTATTTTAGTCAGATTTATTGTTTTGTTTTAAGAAATTAACAAAACTTCAAAGTTCATTTCTTAAAATAATTAATCTGCTTAAAATAATATATATTTTATTATTTTACAACATATTTTTAATAGAAAACTAGAAGCGAACCCACCCGTTTGTATAATCGGGAAATAACCCATTGTTAGATAACTCATTGTTAGATTCTTTCTTTGTTGTGACAACGTCCACCGTCGGTGATTTTATATAAATGATGATGTACTGATTTCGCCGGCAGATGACAGGATTTCATGATATTATCTTAAAACGCTCGTGTTTCCATGTTTTTATACCTAATGCACAGGCCTTCTTTATATTAAATGCACAGGCCTTTTCTCATAGGCCATGGTTAGCTCCAATTAGTTCCAATACACGCCGCACATGTATATGCTGCAGCAGCGCCACTCCGTTATTATGATGGCGAGCATAAAATTCACTTAACTTTAACTTGCTGTAACTTTTAACCCAGTGGTTCATTTGGTGAAATGTTTGCTTATTATTCAAGACTCAACCTTCCTCTTTCCAACGAGATAATGACCATAGTTGTAGGATATAGTGATAGAAAGATATAGACCGAGATATGTACATCACTTTTTGAACGAAAAACCGCGACTGAATTTTTCCTCGGCTGCACCCCTGATAGACGTAGTTCTACGTCAAAAACTATACTGTACGTATTTACAATAACTGTTCAAATTATCCATCCACCATGAACTTCGATGCGTTTTGCTACGCGGTTTATCATTGACTTTCTTATGCGCTCAAAAATACCAGACGTTGCTCTGATTTGCTGGCAGCCCACTTCGATACATTGAGGTAGAACATCCCAGTCGTTAGTTGGCGTGGAATAAATTATTGATTTTAAATGAACACAAGATAAAAATCAAGTGGATTAAGTCTGGGGAACGAGGGGGCCACAGGTTTCCCCCTCACCGACCTATCCATTTACGGCGATAGTTAGTTTCCAAAATAATTTTGAAATGCACGACTAAAAACCAAATTTCAAAGTCATTTTACTCGAAATGGAAGCAGTCTACTAAAAACTTCCAAGAACATTTTCGTCTTGTAGCAACAAGCATCTTTCATCGACGAACTCTATAAAAGAGAACATGGGGAAAAGAGTTTGCTCCCCAACAGGCAAAGGCCAAAACGGGGTTAATGTATGGATTAGATAAAGATGTAAGAACATTAGTTGAAAAGTCATAATCATTATATAGCTGTGCTAATTTAGTCGCAGGACCAATCCATCCCGCTGATGAAGAATATAAGTTGGCGGATACTATCAAGCTGCTAACTTTAGAGCTACGAAGTCTTATTGAAGCTAAAAGATGTGGTACATCAATATGACCATTTAAAATATTTGCAAAAAAATTAAACAGATAACAGGTTACAGATCTATCAAGAGAGCAGAAATTGGACCCTATTAATACCATCTAAATTATTAAGCTCTCTATCGCAAAACTTGAACAGTGCAGCATAAGTATTCAACAGTTTTATACATTTTCTCTTAGTAAAACCTGGGAATCAAATAGGAAGACCATAAAGAATTCGAAGCAAAATAACACGTAGGTAATAATACTGGGTTGACGATAAAAATAGCAAGACGCTTAAGACAGCCCACTCGCCTCATCACCTCTACATTCAAACAATCAATATGGCTCTTAAAGGTGCCATTTGAATTATACTAGACACCCAAGGTCTCTGATAGAAGACTCGGCAACAATTAAAGTGTTTCCAACATAATAATGAAAATTGTTTTCATGTTTTACGAGAGTAACGGAGGATTTCAGATTTATTGAGGTTGATCTTTAATTAAGAATACCAGTTATTTTTCTGAATAACTTTCGCCTGAAGAGTCAGTGCATCAGCATACGATGGAATTTTTAAAACATCAGCAATGTAAGCAGAAAATTAGCTGAAACTAGACCCTTAGTAAACAAACAGATATATCAGATACATGCAAAAAGAAATCAAAAAGCAATGGGTCTAAAGGAGAACCCCGAGATATATCGCCCATGACCAAACCAAAACAACTATTGCAAATAAGCACACTTATTGTGTCTTTAGGAAACGATCCTCCAAGTAGCGGCCAAACATTTAATTTACACCCTGCATATTTTGACACTGACTGCATTGGGTATGCTGTACATTTTAATTTTAATAACGTATTACTGCCTACCAAACCACCAGGAGCTAAATAGTTGGAAAAACAGCTACGCGGCCACCGGGAAATTCTTTTCCCCCCATCCTAAATACCATTTATATTGCAAACTTTACTCTTGCTTTTATTAAAGATTTGTGAAGCCCTTGTTTGTCACTAATTTACGTCATTCAAACACGTTTTTTTTTATCCTCTCTTACTTTTAGATGGGGTGTTGAGAGAGGCGTTCCATATTGGGTGAGTTCAATTTATTTGGAAGCAGACTTATTTTTCATTTTCATTTTTTTTTCTTTTTCTATCGCTTGTAACGATGTGTGACGTTCTTTTCTTTTCATTTGTAGCTCTGTGCCAACTCATGGGGTACCGACTGGGGTGAAGATGGTTATTTCCGGATCCTACGTGGGGTCGACGAGTCCAGTATCGAGATGTTCGTGGTGGGAGCGTGGACGAGGCGCGTGCACGCCGAAGAGCACCACGGCTAATCAAACATTCTATCCATTCCTCACTCGTTTTCTTTCGAATCAAGTTGAAAATAATTCTTATCATTTCGTTATTATTCTCTCGTTGCAAGTTCAATGTTAACACGACTGATTTTTTTTTCTTTCAAGTTTTGAATTTTGTTACAGCAGAGTCTCTTAAATCCGGAATCCTCGAAACAAACTATTGTGCCGGATTTTCGAAATTCCTGGTTTTTAGCGGATGCATTTGATGCATGTGATATGCATCCGACAGCGAATGTGCAAGATGTTAACGAACACATTAATTGAATGAGCCGGCCTAAAATAGTACAAAAAATTAGTTTTCGTTGTTTTCGCGTATTTTGAGTTCCCATTTAAGAAGAGCCTGCTGTTAAAGATTTGCTTCATCGTTTATTTCGCCTCATTTTCCGCCATGTTTCTCCTTTAAGGAAACAAGTACGGTCAATATTCTTGAATTTATTATTGTAATTATTTATATAACAAAGCCATCAACTGCCTTTTTTTTTTACATCTTGTAAATTATAAATATATCTTAAAATATATATTTTATACAAATTATTTTTCTAAAAAAAAAAAAGATAAAATATTTTTATTAATGTATATTTTGTATATCAATAAATAAAATATACCATCCCGCAAATAAAGCCATGGAAAAAACATTTCACTCAATTTTCAATATGTAAAGAAAAATCAAATACATCGAATTGTAATGTAAAATATTTAAAGAAATCTCTATTTGAATTAAATAAACATTTGAAATATAAACATTTTGTAAATATTTGCCGGAAAAAAAAAGAAAACTGTATAAAAAAGTTGTACTATAAAATATATTTCAAGATTTCATACACAAGAAATAATTCAATAAAGAATAAATATATATATTTTAATAATGAAGAAAGTGTTCAGTTTTGCTTCTTTCCATAAAATAAATAACTAACTATGTGAGAATTTGAAAGAGAAATTCAATTCAACGAAGCAGATTTAACTGTGGATAATTTAGATAACATTATTAGAATTGGTCAGCTCTATTACCAAGAAAAATTTCCTATTAATCAAAGTAATATATTTAATCAAAACTTGGCTATTATCATTCTTATCCAAATGTTAAAAACAATCATAAACAACAGTCCACCTTTTCAGTTGCGCTTAGTAGCCTACTTTTTGAAGAAGCCCTTGAAGTAAACCGTCTGCTCTTGCAGAAACCCCCGAGCCATCTGATGAACAAAATGTCGACTAAGCCTAAACCGAAACAAACTTACGTTCTGATGGTAGATAAAAAGACAAAAGAAAGAAGGAAAAAAATGAAACGTATAATATATATTCGAATTTTTTTTCCTCTATTGTTTAATAATATCGTCCGAGTAGAGAGAAGGAGGAGGAGATAGAGAGAAGTTAACTTCCTGTTGCGGAAGTTGTCCTGCCTACTAACCATCGGTTCGTTGCCCCAGGGCACAAGCGATTTTTTAAGGCCGTTGCAACGAGCACGTGATCTACCTGGCCGGCTGCTCGTGTCTCGAAAGCAGCCCAGGTAAGGAAAACGAAGGAGAAGTCATCAGCAAGCGTACAAACAGCCACAGACACACACTCCACACAAAGGCTTTGCTTTCGAGAGCACCACCGCCATGGCCCAACCACCCCGACGGCGGCTCCTCGGCTCCCTGCTCGGCGCGTATTTCGTCCTCACCTGCCTAGGACGTAACGCACAAGGTACGACACTTTTATATATACGTATTGCTCCTAGAGGTATGCTCAGTAAAGAAATCCCGACGTGCGTATTTGTCTTTCGTCGTCGTTGCTATGACAACACACCCCAGAAGGAGTTCTTAAAGATAGAGGATACCACGAGTTATATTGCAGTGTGAATGAATCTTTCTCTTTTTATTCTATATAACGAGAAGGTGAGGGAAACTGCTGCACAACCAACGATCGAATAAGATGTTGCAACGATTTAGCGTTCGTAGAATTTTCTTAACCTAAAAAAAGTTGCGAGGGAGTCACGGCTCTTAAATAAGGGATCAACGGCTTAAAGGCGATTATCGCTTCCAACGCTAAAAACGCCCCATGTGCAAAATTTGACAAACCGCTAACATGAGCGCTAGGCTCACGTTCTGGATTTCTTTTGTTCCCTAAAATTATTTCTATCGTAAATATAAAACAACTCGCCTTATATAAACAGGTTTTAATCTTTGTGAGTAACATTTAAGCAATCATTCCTACCCACATACTCAGCTTTTCAGTCCTTACGTCATGCGAACTTTTATTACTAAGGGTGATATTCATATTTGGTTTCGATTCAGATAACGCTATTAGTAATATTCGATTATTCAGCTATGTATATTTTGGCGATATTATTATTATTATTATTATTATTATTATTATTATTATTATTATTCTATTTTTAAGATTTTAAATATCTGATTTTAATTTATTTGTTCCGAAATGTAATCTCTTTCTTTTGATTTCTTTCCCCGCTTGGGTTTTATCACCTGTAGGGGCAGTTTGTATTTACTTGTACATTCTGATCTGAATAAATTAAATTATTATTATTGTTATTAGTATTATTATTAATATAATGAAAATTCGGCATTCGTTATTTTAAGAAGGAGAGATTTCAAATATTTTAGAAAACATTTCATATTATATGGACTAGGCGCAAAAATTATTCTACTGATATTAAGCAAAATAAATCGCATTTTGCAATTTAATATGATAACTTCTATATTATCTTATTTTCATTAGATATAATTTTATAAAAAGATCAACATGTCCTTTATTATCTTATTATTAATATATTCTTTCTCATTGCAAGAATAGACAGAAAATTGCTCATTGTTACGGTTTATCTTTCAGCACTTAGTCTATTTGATACAAATATTACTATAAAAATGCATTTTTTTTTCTTTGTGTCTGGGAGCTTTGAATGAAATGGGGTCAAGAGAAATAGGTAGAGAGAGAAAGACCGGTGGTAGCGGTGGCTCCACAAAGCAACGCTTTCAATAGTCACCGGTTGTTCCTCACTTTTCGAAACCTTTCTTTCCTCCTCATTCGCTCAGTTGATTTACCGAAAGAAAAACAAATCAATAGATACAGGGTTCAATCGTCGGAAAATGTAGATTCAACCTGTTTTTAATTGAAGTTCGTTTGAGTTTTTAATGCAATGAATTTGCATCTTTTTATTTCCGCCGTCTTCTTTAAACGTACAAAGAAACAGGAAATGCATTGGTTAAGCGTTACTAATCGACGACTGAGCAAAAGCAACTTTCTCCTCACGGCGTTTACATTATATGTTCATATTAAAAAAAAAAAAAAAAAAAAAAAAAAAAAAAAAAAAAAAAA
>JAHWFO010101550.1:333899-368057 GCA_023313115.1 Rhysida immarginata | reverse complement strand
TGCACACGATAACAAGATTTTGTAAATTTTTTGTAACGTTTTACAAATTATATGGATTATACGTTGTTGGGTGGGTTTTTAAAGCGGCTTTACGGCAACAATCGTTAACTCTTTAACGCCCTAATTACGGATAGTGTCATGCGAAGTAACGAGCGGAAACAGTTTAATGTAGGCCTACTTTTATAATTTTACTCAGTTCTTCAATCATTAAAGTTTTTCTTGCTTCGTTATTCCTTCGTTATTATCGCCAACAGTGATTTAATGTTAAACACACCACTGATAATGAACAAGCATGCATTAATTCCCTGCAAACAAATTCAATTTTCAGTTATGGGAGCCTCAAATAGATTATGATGACTCCCTTGACAATCTTGAATAGGAAAAAAAATATCAAAACTTCATTTTTTCTTCACAAAATAGCACCACGGACTCTTACGTTTTTTCTTTCAGGATGCCCTTCCAGGCTTCTATGGAAAAAAAAAAGGGCAACCCGGCAGTGACGTTTATTATGTTGATTATGTCGCCGACCGGTTTCGTTCCTGGTGCACGGAATCTCTTCAGGGCATCTCTAGGGGAAATCCTACCTTTGAAAATACGCAATTTAAACACTGGTAGAAAAATGCATGATAATAAATAAGCGAATCGATGAATTTTGTTTACATTTTCAGTTACGTTGTCGCTCCGAAGCAGCTGAAATCCTTCCCGACGGTCCCTCACCCAATCGATTGCGTGTTTTTCGTAAAATTCCTTGAAAATGAAAACCTGGGCCATTAGCATGATAAACATGGATAAATTTTCCGATGACATTCTGGTTTTTAGTGTGATTGGGGGGGGGGGGGGGGGGGGGGGGGGGGGGGGGGGTTCAAAATGGCTCGACGCGCCCGACATTTAAATTGCCAGTCGAACAGCCCAGAAAAACGCTCCTTTTGTCAAAAAGTGAGTTGAAGCCAAGGTTGAAGGGGAAAGAAACTTCCTCCCTTTTGCCACCGGTAGGCAAGTCGACGACATTGAGTCGTCTACAAGAAAATTAAGACAAAAAAATTAAAGCAGAACGCGACCCGATTTTCCAATCGAAACACATTCCTCGATAGCAAAAACAGATGCCCGCTCTTCAGAACGGAGTTTCTCCGAAGCAGTTCCTTGCTAAAATGCAAGAATTGTTTAAAAAATATTTAGTAATCACCGACAATTCTTTCCATAGAGTTTTTTACTTATAGACTTACGTACGTATACATATCTATTCATCACAGTGTTGTTTTCCGAAAATAGAATGGACGTATGGGATGTGAAGCGTTAACTGATTATTAAGGAATAATTTGATTTTGTCATCATCTCTTGTGGTGTAATCAACAATGGCCAATCAATTGTGTGGAAATAGAAGAACATTAAAGTGCTACAGCGATGACTCACCCCAGATGCAAGGAAAAAAAATGGTAAAAAAGAGAATGTAAAGAAGAAAAAAGAATTTGAACTGATTGGGAAATACCACTAATAAAAAAAAAACAAAAACAAAGTGTACATACGAATTAAACTTATTAAATTCAAGAATATTTTAAAAAAAAACGACCAAGTGCAAAACGTTTAATACAGACTATTCAGTACTCTACACAATTTCAGTTTACTACAATTAATTGCAAACTAACCCGTTAATAAGGAGATCTTTAACAAAAAACCTTTTAATATCGCGGACAGAGCCTTGTCTTTTTTTTCTTCTTCTTCTTCTCGTTCTGAGGCGTTATTAATAACGATAATAACTACAGTTTAACTTCTAAATTATTTCCTGACGTAATAAATTATTTAATTTCTTTTTTTTATATCGGATTTAACTCCATTTTCCCCTTCGCGTTCTAAATTTCTAGCCAGAGTTCAAAAGAAGACTTCAGAACTCAGCTCTATCTGCTCGACTTAGATAATAACAGACCAGAAAGAATCGTTTTTTTCGTATTTTGCCAATAGATAAAGAGCTTTAAAGTGCAAACAGCAGTTGTTTATATTCATTAAATCCTCCTCTTCGTCGTCGTCCAACTCTGTGTGTGTCTGTCAGGAGTTTCGATAACCGGCTCATCATGGTTCCCTCTCTCTCTCTCTCTCTCTCTCTTTTCTGTGTCGCTTCTTTTTTATATAAAGCGGAACGAAATTCCCCGCTTCTTTCCCTTATCTCAAGAGTCCCGGCGGGGGAATGGTTTCGCATTAAAACGAACAAAACTCATTAGAACGAAACTGTTTGCCGGCTTTGGCTGCTTTTTCCACCTTCATTTCTGGCGGGGAGCGGAGCGCAAACAAAGGGGGTTAAAGTCATGCAAATGAGATGGGATTGAAAATGTGGGCGGGTGTGAGAAGGTGGGCCGTCGAGGAAAAGGTAAAAGAAAGCGGACGTGGAAAATCTCTAATAACCGAATTTTGCTACTTTAAAAATAAAAAAAAAAATCACCATAAAAATATCGTTGTGGTTAATAGGATCAACGAACTCCGTCGGGGTTTCCAATCTATGAATCCCCATAAATAAGGAAGTTTCCTCTTTTAGCTTTTAGTGTCGAATTTAATAACTGAGCAAAAAACATCTCTATTTGCATGAACAGTGACATCATAAGCAACGATAAGCGACAAGGAAATAATCGAAAACGTAAACAGTAACGAAATTAATGGTAACAAGTAGGAAGCATTCAACTTCGATCAAGAAAGAGAAAACTCCCAGTAGAACAGATATTTGATGTGTACGAAGAGGTTTACATTAGACAAAAACACTAATCGGCACCTATGTGCTTACAAATGAATAAGAGCCGCCGCTTTGATTACTTAACGCCCGTTAATGGGCTGTAAATCGGTGACGGGTTCTGGAGTAGGTCGTAAAATTCGTCGAGCCCATTGTCCACCGATTGGTGCTGAGTGTCAATAAAACTCGGCGGCGATCCATCAACTCTTCCACTTTCATTCCATCCGAAGCAGAGCAATTTCAATGGTCCACGGTGCTAACAACACCCGCACCTGATGACCATTCCAACACGAAATTTAGTAATCAGCAATCCCCACAGACACAGTTTTCTTCCTTTTAAGGATTCATATGGACATTAATTTTTGTGAATTTTATCAAGTTTACCAATTTGATTGAAGACTGACTTTTTAACAGAAAAAACAGTTTGTTCGGCTTTGGTAAACTTACTTTATTAAGTTTTATACGCAAGATGAGATCTTATCTGCCGGTACATCTCCCAGTGTTTCTCACTTTTTTTAATGCTTGCACTTTCAAATTGGATGGTGTTTGGTTTATGGAATGAAAGCTTTTGTCAAATTTGATTTAGAAAACTTTGCTTCTCTGCTTTACTTAGAAATTTTAAACATTTAAATTAGATACAGATATTCGTTTGGATTGCAAACGTCCGAATTTTTACAAGTTCTGAAATCCATGTTGAAGGGAAGAATCGCAAAGTTTCTTCGCAAACTTTTAAAAGAGTTGCCGTATGCCTATTGTATACAACAGCTTTTCATCAGGCAGACCCTAAAATTGGCTGTTTGATTTTTTTTTTAAATTCTTAATATGTACTTATTTTTGAAGTCCTGTTATCTACAAAATGGTTAGTTGCACGAAAAAATTTAAAGGTTTAAATTATCACGATTAAAAAAGAAAAAAAAAATCAATCCTCAGTTAGTACGACAGTTTTTAGACGAAATAATTTTAAGTTTTACGAGTTACTAAAGAAGAACTGAAGAAATATCTTGGTAGGCTATTCAATAAAGACAGACTGTTTTTTTTCTTTAGGAAACAAAATTGTCAATATGAGTGACATTTTTGAAAAGTTCGTTCTTTTATGAGTAACCGCAACAAACTTATAGCGTCTTAGTGTCTGCCATTTCACATTACGAATCAGATTGGAACATATTTTGACTTTAAAAAGTCTTCATGAATTTATTTAGTTAAAATCTGTTTTACCCGCTTACTTGAAAAACGGAGCGAAATTAATTTTGACAGAAACATTTCAAATTGGAAATCATCAAAAATTAGATATCTCAAGTTAGAATTTCTTTTGAATTTTGTTTTTCTATTTACACCATGTTTCCCAACTTTTTTTATATTTCGCAACCCTAAAAATTTATTTTCAAGGTAAGAAATTAAAAATCAAAAAAAAGATATTCAAGTTTTTCACTTTTCCTCGCATCCTCGCAACCCCGGTTGGGAACTCCTAATTTATACAGTAACGCAAGACATATATAGACAGACAGAAATAGAGATTCAGTTCAAGCTTTTTAAAAAGATCTAAAGAAAATGCAAAATCTTTAGAAGAACGAGCATTAGTAGGAGTGCGACTGAATGAGTTTGATGCGCCTTTGGATATTAGGGTGAAGATGGCGAAGCCAATCGTGGATGAAATTCTCACATTATTAACAATTATGACCTCCTTAAACATTTTAAAGAGTTTTACATCTTATTCCCAGGTAAATATATGATTAAAAGGAGGAGTGGTTTATCTGTTCCTAAAAGTTATGAGAGATTTCTGTAAAGCATAACCCGTTGGAAAAAAGCATTTATCGCCACATTTTAACCTTGGCTATTTACCAAAAGTGTCGTTTCTTGAGAACAATTAAGTTTGAAAGATGTCGATAGCTATTCATTCATTATGTATAAAAATGGTATCCCATCTTATATCACATCCGTTCTTGAAAGTAGCCAGATTTCGAATTCCAAGTTTAAGAGAGATCTGAAAGAACGCAAACGTAAAAATCACACAAAAAGCAACTCGAGCTAAATGAAAGTGTGTAAACACACATTATTGTGCTTCATTGAGGATGCAACGATTTGGAACAACCCTATGGTTGTAAATGAGAAATCAGTCACATCGCAACACGAGAAAACGGTCAGTGTTACTATGGCAAGAGGTCTTTCAACGGCAGTTTTTTTTTCTTTCTTTATTTCTCCTAGCCTTCTTAATTACTATTAGAAAAGAGAAGGAGAGAGGGTGTCAGTCGGTTAATGTCTTTCCCCTCCTCTGCATCTTTTTCCCGATATATCTCTATGGTTGGGCGATTTTTTCCCTCTCGTCCAGCCATGCACGGCCACCGGAGCGAGTCCAAAGGAGTTATCCAAGTAGACTCTTCCATTGTGTCACGAGTGGAACCGTTTCGGAGGTGTCAGAAAGAGTTTTCTTTTTTAAATTAGGCTCAAACAAAAAAAAATCACCGCTCCATATTTCTTCCATTATGCTTTATACGTGTGGTGCTTCATTTTTTCCCTTGGCCTTGGCACTGCCGATGATAATGGCGTTCGGTAAGCCTAAGTAATTGGTTGCGGCTGCATTTATTCTCTCTCTCTCTCTCTCTCTCTCTCTCTCTCACCATCGGCTTCCGGTCGTAGAAGAGAGAGGGGGGAAATGTATAAACATATAAGTAATTTTTTGAAGGTTAGGAAAATAATCGTCCCTTTCGCAGAAGGAGAAAACGCTTAACGTAGAAGAAATCGATTGCGAACAAATTTCCGTTCTTAAAGCAGACGAACTCATCGATTAGATCTCTTTTCGTAAAATGATAACTGTTCATTCTATTTTTAAGGTTGAAAGTAGTCATTAGCTGCATAATTGGTGTTATCACAAAAGAATTTATGAAATCAGAAATAACGTTGATGGATTTATAGCTTAGATTAATCATTTCTTTATATGCTGCTCAATATCTCAACATTTAAGAATGATAATTATCTCATGGACTCTTTTATTGGATTATTTTTAAACTTGATTTTGCCAAATGAAACCAAACGCCCAAATTAAACGATCTTCTTCCGTATTTCAAAATACGTTTTCTTGTCAGATACGGCCTTGACATATTTCTTTTCCTACTAAATGTATTGTCAGAAATGTCAATAGTTAGCTTTATGGTAACGTCATCAACGATACTTGAATAAGTTCCAGTGAAACTAACCACTGCATATAAGTTTAGAGAGAGTTGATGAGATCAGGATTCAGGTTTCTGTTTGGCAAAACGAGCAGAACAAGGCTGTAAAATGAACTCGACAACAACGCTGCTAAATCAGGCTGAATTCCGTCGGTGTTGGAACACTTCCTCAGCCACGACATACGAGTCATGTGGCTAGAGCATTTATCCTAATACTTTATTGAATACTATTTAATAATACATCAACATTTCTTTTTGCTTGAAACGTTTTCCTTCAGTTTAGAGGTTTACGAGATAATGATTTTAAGATCAAAGGACCCGTTTCAATGTTATTTCCTGCTTCTAATTTGCTATATTTAATAAATGATATTCGTGACATCTATGCTGTTCAATATTGCTATAGGCCTCGTACACCTTAGCTTTCGTCGCGACTCTGCGCCACTAAGCGGCAGTTTCCGGCAATAGTCCTGTGAGACGCTGAGACTATCAGCATAGGGCGAAGGGCGATTTCGTTCTCATTACAACAATCCAGTAGTCAATCCACGTTTTATTTTATTAATTGGAATTTTGTTAGTTGCCAGGCTATTATTGTAGTATGAGTAATCAAAATTGCTCTGTTATGGGCTGTAGGAATACCTACAAAAATACGAGTTCTTTACAGCCCAAAATACGCTCGTTCTCTAATTCCGTGTCTGACGATCGAGATGCTTCCTCATATTGACAGTATCGTTCATGTTTGTTGTGCGCTAGCAAACCCTCAGAGTCCCATTATACAGGAAAAGCAGGCCTGAGTTTGTGGAAACATATGTTTTCTTTCTGAATAATAATTTTAAATTTCTTTTCATACAACATGATCTAGAGTTACGATGCTTCGAAGCATCGTAATTCTCAGATCATGAAGTTTTTTTTCCCCCTGAGTGGATGCCCCCTTACCATGGGTTAGGGGTTTGGGTTCAGGGATTCTGTGAGCTATGCTGCTTGTAGCACTGCTACTTTAGGGTCACCCTTACCAGAAAGGTCATGGTTGAGAAGTGAGACGAAGAGCAGCCAAACAAACATACCTCATGTTGTCGACGAATGAGAGAAAGTATGAGGTTCTTTTTATTTTTCATATATTGTATGAAAGGAAATTTAAAATTATTATTCAGTATGAATTTATCACAACGTATCTTATTTACCGTACTATATTTTTTTTAATTGCCTGACAGACTAATAAATTATGAACTTTTTTTGTAACTGTTTCAGCTTCTCTTTTTAATGGTTTCACAGTTTTTACAAATGTTGAGATATAGTGTGATTCCTCCTTAACATAAATGCCAAAATAAAGATTTTTTTTTTTTATTTATTGATTTGTAATTTTGCAAGCAACAGGCTATGACAGCCTAATAACAGCTGCTTACAAGAATAAAAATTATAAATAGTAGAATATAAAAAAGAAAAAATATAATATTATTAAATATTACAAGGAAACATGGTCATAAGATAAATGTAACATTTCAAAATGATTTTTAACATAGCAGTGGCGGATTTAAGGGGGTGGCTACAGGGGCTATAGCCTTATATCAATTGTCCTAAACTTATATCAATCAGATAAATTGTAAATATTTTTATTATTATTATTAAAAGCTTTTCTCTACCTTAACATCTCTGTTTGTTTGGGTCAAATCTTGTAATTAATATTAAACCAACTTCCCGACAAGCTAGGGAGCTGAAACTTGATACACATACACAGGATCGATGACAATTTATGTTAAAGAAAAAAAATTTCAAATCGGTTCATTGGTTCGTGTTCTAATGGTACCAATTCATTACTACGAATTGTATGTTGTGACAATTGGACAATTCGTTATGGCGAGAGTTAAATGTATCTATTGTTTATTGTTGCAAAATTAAGCTTTATTGTTGCTACTAAATAAAATTAAGCTTTATTGTTGTTCCCTGGGGAAGGGGGTGGTTATTTGAAATAACTTATAAGCTAACTTACATATTAGCCAAACCACCTGATTAGCCCCCCCTCCTTGACCAAGTTCTAGATCCGCCGCTGCATAGTGATTATAATTTTAAAAAATATAAATCAATAAAAATTGTAAATTATAAAGTAATACAAAGAATAAACGTAAAAATATTAATCATCGATTCTCTGAAGAATTGTGTATGAAAAATTGGTAAGAAGCCGCATCGTAACACAACATTGCAATCCATTTTACTATTTGCTATTAGCGCATTCAGCCTCTCTCTCCCAGGAGAACTTACAAATTCGCCGCTATGAGCGCTGAAACTAGAAAAACGGTGCTGCCATCTGAGAGGCGTACGAGGCCTATATGGATCAATAAGCGTACAACAAAAAACCTGGACCAAAGATAAATAGGATTATCAATGTGTTCTGGAATTATGGACTTGGAATTGAATAAAGAATAACGACAAACACCTACTTAGTGCTATGAAACATGAGAGTGACGGGGACATTTTTAAAGGCTGTGGCGTTTACAAATTAACGTGTCCGGATTGTGGATCGTGCTATGTGGGGTTCACAAAAAATGGACACCAGTTAATTTACAAATCATCCATCAGCTAATATTATCCACAAATGTGTCCGCTTTTGCGGACCATTAAATCAAAAACTGGACACGGCTAATACCAATCGATACAACTAGGACGATATTAAAGAATACTAAAAGACCTGGAAATAATTCTAATATACAAAGCAATGGTGATGCGGAAACATCTAGAGAACCCGGATATTTTATTAAATAATCAAATCGCATTCGAGAAAGATTTCATCCTAGATATCATTAGTGGATTTCAAGACAGATGTACCAATACTCCTTCCAAGATTTTGTTACACGTTTATTGATTAATAAATGATATGCATTTTATTAATTTAATTATTTTACTATCCTTGTCAAGAAATTCTTTTATTTCTACCGATCTAAAATTAATACATGAGCTAGTATATTTTATCGTATATACATCATTATTAGAAGATGCTTTGTATAGAATATCAAGGCTAAATAGTATATTTTCGCCAAAATAACAAAATTCCATTGTTTTAAAATTACAAGTCCACTGTTTTTTTATATTTGATTTTATTTTTAGTCTAGCCCCCAGCAGGTCTTTTCAGCCTCGCGAGTTGCAACTCAATTTCGACACAAGTCCAAATTGGTTTGCCACGCGTGTTTTATGCGATCATGTGTAATAATATTTTCCCGTTTTAAAACCATCGTTCTCTTTTTCATTATTTCTTTCCTTATTCGCTTATGATTTTTCAGTGCCCTTCTAAATGAGCGGTCCAGTCGGGAGACAGGTGGTGACGCTATTCCGTTTATTCCGTTTCGCTTTTGCGTCACATTCCTTTAGTGTCAAAGCGTGGAGGCAAATGGAACAAATTATCGCAGGCCTCATAGCTTTCCAATCGATGGGTCACTTGTCAAAGGCAGTCACGTGACGCACTCTCTCTTTCTCATCCTCCAGCTCTCCCCTCCTCCCCCCTTTCCTTCCTTCCTTCCTTCCTTCCGCCCTCCTCCTCTACTGTTTCCCCAACCTGCTCTTTCATTCTGTTCTCCAGTTGGCCACGTCTTTACAAGGAAACAAAGGGAAAAAAAAGACTGAAAAAGAAAAGCAGAGCCAACGTCAACAGCAGAAGGCAATTAATGGAAGACCAACAATACTTTTTTTCCCCCGATCAATAACCGAAGAGAAATCATAAATCACCACAAAAGTCGGCTCCAATTCCAGATCTCCTACGTCACCATTCAAAGTCATTTGCCCCCGGCGAGACCAGTCGATGAACCTCTGAACTCGGAGATCTTGACATCGTTTCGAGTGACGACCAAAATACTAGGGTTAATCGAGATTATCTCCAATGGGTTAATAGGCCTAAATGACGTCAGAGGTCAAGGGTGTTTATTTTATCCCTTTAATACCTTTCGTCCATTTTATCTCATTGGTACTTGTATAAAGTTATACTAATAAAGGACTATTAAAAAAATGACGAATCTTTGCGCTTGTTCGAAAACAAAAGTAGTACTACTTCTATTTTCTCTTGCGAAATTACGTGGTGAAGATAATTATTAGTGAAAGTTATAAGCTGACCTCCGGTTTGGAAGACCTGCAAAACCAGTTCGAGTGCAAAAGAAATGAGTACTGACATAGATATGTCAGTTGATGATTGTATGCTAATTACTCATTGTTAAGCACAAACTGTAAAAATGCGAGTTAGACGATACCATTCTTCTAAGCTAAATCATTGTACAAGCAAACTATATAAAAGGAAAATCTCAAAAAATAGCCCTATCAAAGAGAAAATTTTCAACAGGAATGACGACCAAGTTAACCTAAAATATTAAATAAAACAAATCGAAAAATAAATAATGGCATGATGTTTTTCAAATTTTTAATAAGGATCATCACCCCTAAAGTAAATTTAAAAAATTTTGACATAATCAAATTCGCAAGACCCAAATTGTCAGAAAGACGCCTAAAGGGTGTCCAGAGCTGTATTGTCAGCGGCAGTTCCTTCGCAGAGATCTATGGAAATTGGACGGGAAATTATGTTAATAGACGTTTCATATTCATTGGATGTGGCTAGTGAACTACGTGTCGAGGAAGGGATTCACGATTACGACAAACGGGTCGAGCAACGACTGGCGCACTTATCGTTTATCACAAGAGCAAATGCGACACTGTCAATGTCACAGGGCGTCGACAACGGTCAATGTCGTCGATCGGATGACTGGCTGACGCTTCGGCATTTATTCCAGTAAGTTCATGACGAAAATTCGCAATAAATGCAAAATGAATTGCCTCGTAACTGGCAACGGCATCCAATTCTGTGCCGATTTTTAATTGCGTATTGCATGCAAATCACAAAATTGGAGGTGCAACCAAAAGAACCAAAGATATATCACCACACTTTGTATTTCATTACTTCAAAACTTTCTAAATGTAATTTACATTAAGAATTCCTTAATGAACTTGAATCTCTCACTTTAGTTCTGTTAATAAAGACTTGCAGTGATCGATTTTTACAGTGGCGTAGTCGGAAGTTTCAAAAGGGGGTTTTAATGGGTCAAGATCGCTAATGGGTGGAGCATATGAAAGAACTGGCAGCATAATTCTTTAATAAAAGCTAAAAATATTTCAAAGAGAAGGTACTGCGTTTTAGTTCTGTTAATATTAAAGTCAGACAGAAATACTGTCATTTTACATATGGCATCGTATTTGGTTTAGTGGCAGTGGTTTTGGCAAGTGTACTCGATTGACATTTTCGTGATCACAAATTCACTTCTATGGGCTTTAAATAGAAGTATCTATATAACTTTTAAACATCTATTTCTACGTTTGGTTAGCAATTTATGTAGATACAGATGTTATTAAATTTCAACAAAGCGAAATGTTGAATTATGAACGAAATAACATTGAATCAACGTGAAAGCCGATGCTAGTTCCGTAAAGACAAGAAGACATAATTCTTTTTATTTCCTTTCCTAACTTCAAAAGAAATGGATGAACAGTCTGCGACCTTCAGTAAACGAAATACTGGACAAAATAAAAACGAGTTTTGTTTATATTTTCTTAAAGACAACAGCACTCAGATTGGGTGCTTTTCCTCCGAGATTAATAAGAAATAAAAGCAGAGAAGGAAAAAGAAGCAGGCAGACAAACAGACGGGGATCAATGGAATTCTTATTTATTCTCGCCTCAAGAACCCTGCAACCCATCAAACCAGAACGACTTCTTTCGCTTTCTTTACCTTTGATTCTTTTTTTTTCCCCCGAGAGTATAGCTCACACTACGCAATTGCCTATAGTATTATTAATCTAATAAGGCCAGATTCTAAGAACCCTAGTACTTAGTGCTTCTTTTAACTGCATTGTTTGTAGGGGAAGTGATTTAGGAAATAAGGCCAAACTCAAAGCCACCTATTATTATTTAAGCCAGATGTTATCGAAAATGATCAACGCTTGGCGATAGGTAAATAATAAAACATCCGCCATCTTTTAATTGGATAGAATTATAGTGAAAATTGGCAACGTCCCGTCTTTTACAATCTCATATTTCGGGTTAACAATCTCTTTGAGTCGTAAAAGCATTTTCCATCCTAATTCGTGACAACTGTCAATGGTTGGATGCAGTTTCACTTTGGAAGGGCTACCGTTCGAGGAAAAACCATATAAAACGGCTAAAAACTTAAAGATTTCTTTTTCTATTTTATCAATTAGTATATGAAAATTAAAGTAGGAATTATGAAACATGTAACCTAACCCCATTTATTCAAGAAAACACTATTTGATAAGAAAGTGCTAACGACAATAAAATGAAGTTATAATTAAGGCCAATGCAGCTTTCTTAAGTTAACTGGAATGCGAAAACTCATTCTTCGAGCCTACGTTCGATTATGAAACTACGCGCGTCACACTTACATAACCTAGAGCTTCGAAATATACAAAGTTCCAAAGACTGTAAAAAAAATCAGTTTCTCACCCGAATGAACTTGAACAACTTAAAAATAGTCATTAAAATAAAACTTCATGAAAAAATAGCTCTTATAGAATTACAGGAATATTGCAGAAGAGCTTTTCAATAACACATGCACGAGAATGAAGAACCTCTTATTTATCATTTTCAACTTTCGTCTCTCCCTTGATGCGAAAATGGTTTCAACTCTCGCTAAAGAAATCACTCTTGCAATCTTCTGTTTCATTTTTTTAAACCAGACAGCAAAGCAACGACCAACTTCCTTTTCGTTTTTCATCTGGCACACACAGGGACAGGCTGACGAAGGAGGGGAGGTTGAGGAGAGTGTACGTGGGCGTGGTTTCGGACCAACGGAGCCGACTGACCGTGCAATTGGGGTCAGCTAAAGGAGAGAGAGAGAGAGAGAGAGAGAGAATAGGGGAAATGACGTCACTTAGCACTCACCTGTGTGCTTACTCTTTGCCACACTATAAGGAAAGCAACCTGAAATCGTTCGTTCGCTAGTAACTGAAATATCTTTTTTCGCACGGGAAGGTCACGGTGCAAGATTTGGATCGATTTTGTCGATTCTGAGGTCATATTAGCATGAGGCCAAATGAAAGAGCCGAACCCCCACCCACATTCAAAAATTAAAAGTAAGGACGAATGAACGGGTATTTTTAAACTTTAAACTCTGGTTCCATTACGAGACTTTAATTTAAAAAAAATTTAAACGTTTAATGGGGTCCCATCACATATGTCCGAATTGGAGACGGTTGAAATATCTACGAATTACTTAAAAAAACATTTGAACCGGTGATAACTTTAATCGAACCTGACCTAATTTTAATGAGCAAAAATATTTGCCCCTGAAAACATTAAATTTACGACTCCTGTAATCTATGAGAGTCAAAACGGATAAACGAATAGCAAGCGACTATTCTTGATTTTCACTTAATAAAAATTTCTTTTATGTGGTATTAACTTTGATTCACTTATTCGCCCATCTTTCATTTTTTTAAATACATATATATTCATCTCAAATTATTTTTATCATCTGCGTCCAGTTTATGTTTCTCAGATGTCAGTCAAAAATAAATATTGCAAAACAGCCACGAAGGAGAGTTAGCTGCGACAAAGCGATCGTGACTTCCGTGTGCCCATGTCAACAATGCTTAAAAGTTAAACAGAAAGTAACCGTGTATTCATTCTTGACAAATCGATTGTTATGAAGACATGCACTCTTTACGGTCACCGTTTTAGCATTTGCAATCGACTGGAAGGGGTCCACGAAAAAGCTTGAAAAATTGATACAGCCGAGTTATGATCTTGATGATGATATTATCGAAAAAAGAATTTGAAAAATTTAATCCGTTTTCAAGTTATCTTGCAAACGACGGCCGGCCGGATAAACGTACAGACCAAGCGTGCATTCTTATAAGTAGCTTTTTGCTAAAGCTCCTAATAAAGAGGGTCTTATAAATTCATTGATGTAGAATTGTTTTATATCACTAGAATTTAAATAATTAGGCGAAAGTTTCAGTAATACTAATTTAATATTTAATTAATTGGAGTATCTTCTCAACATGTTTCGCCTGACGGCATTATCAAGAGATTAGGAACAAAACTTTAAGATGGTCCAACAAAAGTTTGACTAGGTGTGTCCAATTAAATTTCCAATTTCA
The DNA here is from genome assembly GCA_023313115.1 of Rhysida immarginata. NCBI lineage: Eukaryota > Metazoa > Arthropoda > Chilopoda > Scolopendromorpha > Scolopendridae > Rhysida > Rhysida immarginata. Next base: position 354,039 of record JAHWFO010101550.1, on the reverse strand, counting down.
TTTGTTAAACATTGTTGCAAAGTGAAATTAATGATGTCTAACAATTGAAATCGGAAATTTAATTGGACACGCCCGTCAAAGTTTTGTTGAGCAGTATATAATTTTAAGAGTTTTGAACATATACAATAGATATTAATTAACAATGGTCTGGATGGTGTAACAATAAATTGAGATGCAGTTTAAGTTAATTGTTATAGGTATGATTTAATATTGTTTACATCAATTTTTAAGACATGAAATAGATGATAATTATGTAATAATAATAAATTACTATTATATAAATTTTAATGTTAAGTAACCAATAAGATCTGGAAGCCGATTTCTCATTTATGAAATTATAAAACCATCCAGCTATCAAACATATAATTCTATATCATAATTCTTTGATTAAATTAAAAATCAATTAACCTGTTGTATCTGTTTTCCTTGTATTCCGCTGAATAATGACCAAAAGGTGACCGAAATGCGTATACGGTGCAATAAAATTCTGCGTGGACAAAAGATGTTTTTTTTTTTTTTTTGTTTTTTTTCCCCCTTCCTTCATACCTATAACAATTGACTTAAACTGTATTTCAATTCTTTGTTGCACCATTAATCTCTTGTAATGCCCCGAATCATGTTGTGAAGAAGATACTTCTATTAATTAAATATTAAATTAGTATTACTGAAACCATCGTCTAATTACTGTGCTTAGAAATTCAGCAGATGAAAATTTACAAAGATCACTTCAATGCTATGAAATAATATTGACATAAAAAATAAATAAACACCCGCAAGAAACAGAAAAATTCTGAACAGTGATTATGCCTTTGGATCTGTTTAGCTGCTTCCTATTTAGAGTACAACGGGCAAGAAACCCTCGAGGGAAAACGATTTAGACGAAAGACAAACACTCAAAAATAAAAAGAAAGAAGTGCTTTTGGTTTTTATTTCTTCTTTTTCTTCTTCTTCTTCACCTCTCTAAGAAATATTTCTTAGAAAATTTTTCTCTTTTCCTCGTGTTTACTGCCGGCGTTATTTTCCGGGACAAAAAACAAAACCAAAAAAAAGGACAGAAACGTCAAAGAACGAAGAGGTCGATCTATTACGGAAGTGGAGCGATTTTCAGCTTCCTCCCTTCCCAAAAAGAATAAAATAAATATTAAAATAAAAAAAAAAGAGAAGGCGGGTTTTGTATATTTAAATTCGCGATTATGATTAGTTTTGCCCGTGTGTCGAATAATTCATGAGCTTTCTCCTCGTCATGAATATTTATGAACCGACGGAAGGTCATTTCTTCGCCTTGTCGAGTAACGGGAACAGAAGAGACCGCCGGATCGCCCCCCCCCCCCTTTAAACACGGTTCGATACAATTGCGGATCAATTTATAATCGATCAGGTAGAGAAGTCTACGAGGAACGCTCTTTTGCATTGGGTCAAAAATAACTGAAAAATAATTGGAGGAAATGAAAACCGAGCCGTTTCATTTCGAGTAAGGTTCCACAGCGTCAAGGTAAACCAATACTGTGTCCTTTAAAGGGAAAAATCGAAACCTCACTAACGTCATTCATGAATACCCAATGTGATGCCTTATTCCGGAGGCAAACATTACTCGGTTGTCATTTAACGTTAACTGACCCAAGCACATAAAACAAATCGAGAGCATAACAATCTATTTAAATAATCCACTCTCTTAATTACCTCCCCAGAAACTACGTATGTCATTGTCAAATTTTCTTACAGACTCATCCACATTTAAAAGTTTATTTGATCACTATACCCTAATTTAATTTGGCAGGTTATTTAATGTATCTCATTATGTCTCTAGGTAAAAATTTATTCATTCGGTAATTAAATTCAACTCGCGCAACAGAAGAGTTCATTTAAACAAACAACTTACCCGCAAAGCTCTTTCTGGTGGAACGAAACTATAATCCTCATGGGGCCACCAGCACATCCGAGTACAAAATGTCGAGAACAGGTCAAATCAAGACAAACCAAGGAGAGAATGTGAACCACATAAGAAAACTCGTGTCGTTACTTTCTATCAAATTGTTATTTGATCAGAAAATACCAAGTGTAACTCATCCAGAGAATCCGAGATGGAATCTCCTGATAGCAAATCTTTACTTAGTGAAAAATCAAAAGTTCAGTAATTTAAACGTGACGTGATTCTATGGTTGTCTTTTAAAGTACGTGAAAAATAATTTATTTTATTCCTGCAATAATTCAAACAATTTTGTGATGAATGAAACTGAATATTTCAACAGAATGATATTTGAAAAAAAAATAACAGTTTTACAGTAGTCTGGGGAGGGGGGGGGGTTGTTTCTCTCATCTGTCTTCATTTGTTTTGGAGCTCTTTCATCAGTAAAGAAAACGCTGATTTCCTGTATATATTTTTAACCTATTCACAAACTAACCATAGATAATGAAATGACTATAAAATGCATAAAATGCATTGTTTTAAACTCCATGTAAAATAACAGGGAGCCACGGTTTCTATCCTATTTTGAATCTTTCTATAGGAATTATCATTTTTTAAAACGTCTATGCATCGCGAGAAATTACATGGAGGCTTTTATCGTAAATGACACATAAAATGCCGAGCATTATGATTAAAGTCTTAAGATTGATAAAAGGGTCAGAATCATCATCACCCATTTTCAGTCTATGCATTTTACGTAAAACTCCCTTGAGATGTGTGTCGAGATTTTGCTTAATTTCTTATCCTAGCTTTCTCCGCCCGCAGCTCGTCTTTTTCTATCTCTCTTTCTATTTCCGTCAAAGCATAATAGCCGCCCAAGAAAATTTGCATATTTTAGTGTATTAAATGTCGAAAGAGATTACAGTCCAAGACGAATGTCCATAATGATAGTAATTCATGGTTAACCTTTATTTTTCATCGCCCGGCCGCAACGACGACGGACGAACAACAAACGTGTCATCTCCGTCTTTAGCCTTTTGTGAGCGACAATGAGGGACAAAATTTAAAATTAAACATACACTATCACAGCTCATTGTTTGAATTTCACAACAGTTGCAGAAATAACGAGCAAGAACAATAAAATTAATAAGACGTATATCTTTCCTTTCCAGAATTACATTTCCTTGCATGCGTTGAAGCTTTTTATTTCTTTAAATTTACATTTTTCCTTATTATTCAAAAAAGGAGATGATTTGTGCTAATTTTTTCTTTTTATTTATTATTAATTCTCTTTCCTTTTGTCATCATATTTTGGCCAACTTATCCTTTTTTTAAGATACGAACCATGATCAATGAAGCAAAACGCTTACGGGGGAAAAATGCAATAGAACCTTTACATTTTTAAGGAAAGAAAGATTTACTTTTTTTCTTTTAAATCTTGATCAGGCGGTTTTACGAGTCGTAACAAGGTAAGAATTACAGAAAAAAAAACCCAACAAATTTTCTGAAAATGCTTCAATGGAAGCACAAATAATGTACATGGAAATACAGCTCACAAAAAAAACTTACTTTCTGAAAAACAAACAGACGAAAAACCGAATGACAATATGAATACTAAATTTAAATCTGCTTATATAAATAAAAGGCAACACAAGAGCAAAGCTGTCATTATTGCAGATTTTTGCGACTGGAGACTTGAGGATAGACCTTGACAAATTGGCTTCTTTCTGTGAGACACTGAACAAAAAAAATCTTTTCAAATAGCGAAAACAAAATCTTTTGAAATGACAAAGCACTGAAAGGGTGCATTTCCCTCTTAAAAAATAGAATCAAACTGACAGACAGATAATTAACATACTGAAATTATAGAGGATTTTGGGATGGGGCGGGCGCGTATCCTGCAAAAAACTTTTGATGGCCCAAAATTAACTTTAAAATAGTGAGTAAACCACACGAACGAGGAAGTCAGTGATGGTGGTATTAAAGATACATATACAGAGAGAAAGAAGAATGCAGACAAATGGCGGACGACCAGGATTTCTAGGCGAATGGAATTTGATTGCCAAGTGGGGATTTGCGTGTCCAGCTCTACAGCTTCGATATAATATCAGCTATCTAAGTCTTATGATTACATGTTGTTTAAAAAAAAATTAAATCCCAACGTCCTCCTCATAACAAATATTTTAACGTAGTTTTGAAGCGAAAAAAATTTGCACGCTTAATACTACATGTAGACTAAGCAACTTACTGAGCATTCAAAACCCTCGAGAAGCACAATTTTAAATTTCCATTAAATAGTAAATGTCAATTTTGATGTTTCAGCGAATCCTCATTTGATGCCGCCTTAATATATAGCCCCAAGTAGCAAAGAGTTTAGTGAATCTACAGGATGGCCCAAAGCTCATCGCATTTTTGAGACTACAGCTTTTACACAAATTAACTTATTTGATCAAAGTAAGCTGCAACCGACAGCATATTTTGAAAGATTATGCACGGTAATCGTTAACGATGCTTCATGCAACATTTTTTTCCTTATTAGTGGGAAGAAGTACTGCCCTTAATTTGGACAATATAAGATTATCTTCACAAATCAGCAATATGAATTACACGGGTGTGTCGACGAATGTTAAAGTTTGGACATTAACAATAAGAAAGATGGCAGCATGAATTGATTTGTTGTTTAGCAGGACTAGAAGTGTCGTAGATCCCGCTCTCTCCGGACATTTTTCTGTCATCTGAAAAACCGAGATATCAGTACCATATCGCAGATATTAATCAAATCAAGGACTTCATTTTACAGAAGTTCTACGCTATTCCTGTGAACATGCGCCGAAAATGTGATGAAAAGGTCTCCCGTAGTTTGCAGGCTTGCATCGAAATAGATATCAAATGCACCTTACCTTGTTCTAAAACGTTATAAATTTGTTTAAAAGTTATTTTCTTATAAAATGTGCATCAAAGAACTCTGGGCCACCCCGTACAATGTTAATTATAATTGGCTTAAACCTTTCAGTGGCTAAATAGAAAATTCGTTTGGGTGGAAAGGCTGAATCTTTAAAAACTTTCCGGGATCGCTGTTAAGTGGATGGCAAATATTTTATTTAAGAGAAAGGGGGAAAGATTTGTCATCCGCTTATCTAAGAACGGGCTTAAAGCCTGAATTTTATTATGCACACAAAATAACTCTTCTTTATGATGCACTTTATGATAAAGTAAGTTCCATTAAAATTTAATTTTCGACTCCAGCTAAGGCGAACGCACTTGTTGCACCTGAGCAAAGACACCACGCTTGCAAACGCTTCCAATCCTTTCCTTCTTTCGTTGAATGTTTCTGAAGGGAATTGGATAGAAGGAGAGAGAGAAAATTGGATTAGATTAACATTAAGGCTCTCTCTCTCTCTCTCTTTCTCTCTCTCTCTCTCACTTCAAATTCAATAGGACCAAGAGGTAGAAAGAATGACAAAAAAAAAGGAGTGACTCGTAGAGCTTAGGAACGAAATGGTAAACGAATAAAAGAGACCAAGACGAGGAGACATGCTGTTGGTGGGGTCTGTTCTGGACAAAGCCGTTCCTGTCAATTGGAAAGGTGTTTGGGGGCTAAGAGAGAAAAGGAAAAGGTGAGTCGTAAGAGTACAGAGGAAGTGATGATGAAATAGTGATACACGGCGATCGAGTCTCTTTAATCATTAGGGATTGGAGTGGACGCGGCCCTTGAGAAAAGGCTCAGGTATGATACTTCAGGTAAAAAAGCCCTAATGGTCTTTCAATCAAAAGGTGGGGATAAGAATGGCGAAGGAAAGAAAAAAAAAACCAGTCCAACCGTTTGATCCGCAGCAAAATCAATACGAACAATTAACTGGTGTTTATAGGTGTCATTTAGTTCCCAACTTACTGGGTTTTAGATTTAATTACCTATCAGTTTGATTTTCTTCTTTACAAATTTTTACCATTAACCAATTGTAAATCTAACCTAACCTGAATTAATTAATACTGTAATGTGCTGCTAGAACAATCTTTTTATCGTTTCAACGGGAAGACACTGAACGGAAAATAAAATTATCGTATTAAAAACGCTCAATACAAAACACTTAACTGAAAATTTAGGATTACTTCTTATTCTAAAAAATAGCAAAATTAAATTTATCTGGCATGATGAATTTGTTTTAATACCCGCATGAATTCAAACTTTTAACAGGATGAATTAAAACATAATACTGTACAGAATATTAAAAAATATTGAAGAATAATGCACCTGCCAAATTTGACGTATCATTTGAAAAGCGGATAGCTTTCATTGCCAAATCATTCCGCACAGGATTATTTAGCAAGTTAGCAGGTAGCAGACGTAAGATAATAAATATTGATAACAACCTGGACTAACTAGGAAGCTGAGCCAAATATCAAGATTGCTTCACTAGCTTGAGACTCTTGCAGGTAACAGACTAAGTGACTTTAACTAATAGCATAGTAGAGACAAGAAATAATTTTCGACCCTGATAAATCAAAGATTCTGAATTCTTAATAATTTTTCTCCTATGTCACGACGCATCAAAACTAAATAAAGACTACTCTTACACGCTTATATTTTTTCAAAACATTTCCACTTTCATTATATTAATCCTATTGTAGTAGGCAGTTAAATCGGATAAACGCTTTTTTTTGACAATTTATCATCACTTATTCCGAAATACACACAGAAAAAAGAGAGAGTGAAAGAGTAATTTTAAGGTTAGGTCATTTTTAATTAGGGATCAATTCGTCCTAATTAAGCGAATTTTTTTTCATTATTTTGTAATTCCCTCGGGTTCCATGCCCTTATTTCCTTCCGTTGAAAACAACATGGCTGCCGCTTGTTTTTCTGTATATAATTACAAGTTAGATAAGGAAACGGAATTGGAAACAAAATAAGTTCTAACGGTTAATGACGTTACTTCCGACCTTATTAAAATAATTTTATTTGCCGTTGCTTTTGGAGAAATTTTTTTTTTTTACGAGCGTCTGATTTCATTAAAGTGGAACACTTTTGTTTGCGTATCATCAGTACAATTATGAACATATACACGTGTATAGGTTCTTAAAACCGTAAAAACTATTTTATTATTTATTAACACGGCCGCTTTGAAAGTTCAATTTCTCTTTTCAAAGCATTCCACTTTTCGCAAAGCAAACAAAAGTTTAGAATTAAAAAAAAAATAAAAAAGGGAAACTGGGAAAAAGGAAAAATGGGCGCTGGAGGTGGGGAACCTTCCATATTTAGAAGAGAAAACAAGTTTTGAAAATGAAGTGTTTAGATTTAAGTTACGTAGAACACTGAAACAAGTTTCACAGGTGACTAAGGAAACCACAATTTTAATGCTAGAGACGTACGCGTCGAACTACTGCTGTCTAATGACTAAAAAGAAAATAAACGTGAAACAACTTTTCATATTGTTTATATACCCAGTTCAATTTAGTCCTCCATTTTTGCCGAAACGACGTTTCATTAGTTTGGCGCGATTTCATGTATCGTGCTTATTATATAGCTGTTCAAAGGTCCTAGTTTCGATCCTCGACGGTAGCACGAAACGTATCTTTCAGTGGCATGTACCGGTCGTCTGCTATCTACTTTTACATTTAGAATCCTTAGTTAAAGGTGCACATGCGCATTGTCCATCCTCTAAACACCTTCTAGCTTCCATTCCCTTGATGGTTAGCTTAATTTGACTTATGTTCAAATAAGTATAAAACTGTAATTCAGTGGTTACGGGCCACATGCTTGAAAATATGCTTTTTGCTTATACGGAAAAATTGTAAAGAACAAAATACGCACTCGAAACTCTTTAAACCGGAAAATCTAAATAAAAAAAAAAATCGAGAATAATTTTTTTATGAAATTAAGCACTGAATCTATATCGACCACTTTTACTGTTAACCTGTTTTATTTATGTTGTATTGCAGCAAACATATTCTAAAATATTGCCCCATCCTTTAATTTTTGGAACCAAACTTCAATTTTTCGCATAGATTATTATTATTATTATTATTAATTATTATTATTATTATTATTATTATATATTTATATGTATTAACACTTTCGTCGTCCGCGATACTATAACAGTCAATGAAACCCCCCATTGGCCAGGTTAAAATAACGTCAGAAAACATTTCTTCTACTATGCTTATTCTTTAATCTTGTATCGTGAACAGTTTTATAAGCAGTTCGGAAAAAAAGGGAAAAAAAACGCTTTTTGAATAATTAAAGACATTTCCCAGTCAAAATAGTTCTAGAAACTTATTTACATTAAAGGTTTTATCGTGCATATTTATTAAATCCAGCCCTATTTCTGATTGTTTCTTTTCTTCTATCGTATTTTTTTCAATTTAATGTTAAAAATATATCGATTTTAACGCATTACCTAACATTAGTTATAATTTTTAAAATGATTCATATATTTAACACTGCTATAAGAAATCCCATAAACCGGAAAATTCTATATATCGGACAGATCCGGTTTCCGATCATTGTGTATCAAGCATTTTACGAGGTATAATTATAATTTTACACATCTAGTTTTTATAATTATCGAACAATTGCCTTCAATGGAGTGGCGCTATTTTTAATGCAGAATGATCCACGTGCTAACTAGATATACATTTTGATAGAAATTCTCAAAATTGGTCGAAGTCTAGCAATCGTTTACAGGTGGTGAAAGCTACATACACGGAAAGTAGGGAACAGTCCTTACATCAAACTCTGAAGAGGAAAAGACTGCTGTTGTGAATATTTTTTTCCGAATGTCTCTATCTAATTTCCGTCTTCGATTGTGTTCCTGGTTTTGATTTTTGTGATTTTATTTCTTAGATAATTAGCAAGGACAGAGATTAGAACGTTACGTTCGTGCAATGCAGTGGAGCGTTTTTGCAGTATAGTAATAAATAGCGAGACCTAACTATTAATCTAGGAGCTATTAACTCAATGTTTTTCCGAGAGCCCGCATAAAAAAGAAAAAAAAATATTGAAAAATGCATCTCCTAATTAATAACAAACCATTAGGTCTTGTTATACGAGGAAGCAGACCTTTAAAAGAAGACATTAATGGCGCCAATTCAGCGAACCATGGAAACAGGAATTTCTTTATAAACAACCAACTGGTTTGAATAAGCTTGGAGTAAAATAACGAATCACTAAAAAAAAAATTAATAATAATAAAAAAAAATAAATAAAATAAAATAAAATTACGCCTTTACAAAAAAAAAACAACAAAACATTTAATTTATTAACTTTTCTATGCTCTGTAAACAAAATCTATTCATTTCGCGTTATAAATGTTAAAAATACACTAATGTCATCAGTTCGAAGTGGAAAACGGCAAAAAGAAGACAAAAATGTTAAAAGTTATGAGGAAAATAAACTCCCCAAAAATGCAGCATAGTGTTTTTGGGCCCAAATGACGCTTACTAACTGTTAATGCTCGCCATTATTACTTTGCTGTTTTGCCGTGAAATCCCGCAAAAACATTTTACATGACCCAACTTGTACATTAGAAATAACACACTTGCTAATCAAAACAGCCTTAAATAAGCATCAAGCATCATTTTAGCGAAACAAGAGGAGCAGGAATATTTTTTCGGATCGGTTTTATAAAAGTACCTGGATGGGGAAGGACCAAAAAATTTTTCCGAATTAAGTTGAAAAAAAAAAAAAAAAAGTTAGACTGACTTCAATACCAATACCCTCTGCATCGAGAAAATTATTTTTTTAATTACATAATTCAACCGTTGGCTTTAAGAAGTATAGTAAAATGTATACATTAAAAACTTACAATACCATCATATAAATTTCAAAAAAAGTAATATTATTTCATTCTACGAATAAGAAAAAAAAAACCTGCCTTTTTAAAATATCTCATGTTAATTATGCTTACAAATCTACATTCGTCACTGAAAACAAAACAGCCAAAATAAAAAAGACCTATTTTAAAATGGTTTTCGTTCTCGGACATATCTCAGAAACATCTTTTTCCTCGGAACAAAAAAATATTCATTTTAGGTCATGTGTGTGCAAAATTCCATTAATGCCATCAATTGGAAATAGAAAAGGGGACAAAGACAAACAAATGAATGACGCAATCAAGATAAATTAAGAAAAAATACACCAAATAGTCTTCTAGTATTCATACTTTAATAAGAATATAAACGGTTAACTGATTAATCTAAAAAAGAAGAACTTAAAATATGAAGACCCAGTCATTGTCTCTGTGCTTTGCATTATCGCATGTACAAGGCCATGGAATGGCGGAACAGCTCCGCACGAAATGGCGGTTAGGGAGAAAAGCAGGCTTCACTAATCTGCTCTCTATACAAGCTCTGCAATCATTTAGATTAATAAACATAATCATATTATTGGAAGGCTCTATAATTCTATTTTTATATTAATGCTATTTATATAAAAATATTCGTGAATAATAACTATTGATCAAAAAGGTCAGTGCATTTTTCATATCAGTGTTATTGGAATGATGTAGGATGTGATTATCAGAAAAACACGCATGTCATAAGAAATACTTATTGGAAGCCCGCACATAAGTTCACGAGCACACGGAAAGGATATAATTTAATTAATGCGACAATTCGCCCCCAACTTGTTCGAATGTACTCAATTTTATGCCCTCAATTCTATTTCCGTTTTTTTTTTCTTTTTTTGTTTTCTTTGCGATTTTATTTTGTAGATAAGCAGCAGGGCAGAGTACTTCAGATGATGAATAAGTATTCTGCTGTTTTATTTCAATTGAATTACCTTAGCTTAAGAATAAAATAAAATAAATGCAACCTAGGAAGGAGATTCATGTTGTACAAAATAGCATTTCACTTATGATAATAAAAATAGGGAGATAATTCTTCAACAATTAAGTTGATAAAACAACCTCCTTGTGTAAAATTATCATTAACTTTCATTTTTTTTTAACATCATAATTTTCCACAGGATTTAGTTTTCTTTGATATCGCAGGATTGTGCAATCTCAAGAAATTTCTTTAAATGCTTAGTTGATTAAGACTAGAAGAGAAGAGGTTGACACTCCATTTGTCTACAACGGCTTAAAAAGGCTAAATTGGGTCTCCTTTCCACAATCATCTTCTATGACTTAGTAAGCGTCCACAGTTTAAGGTTTTTCTCTCGTTTTACGCTTTGCTTACATGGTAAATGTCCTTGGTTTGATTCCCGATTGAATCCAATTTTCTAACCATCCATTATCCGTGATAGGATAGGCTATTCTATTTACTAATTAAATTCATTTGATTTTACATTTTATTTCAGTGATGTCTATAACTACAGATTCTGTTTTCGCAAAAACATTTATTTGTATAGACTAATTGTGAAGAACAAAACCGCCATTTTTTTTTTCTTTTTAGCACATTTTCTATATATAGAAATGTGCTTATGTGATCGGTTTGTCCAGCTGTCCATCTGTAGACAATCCCACAATTCATTGTGTTGCAATAGAAAGAGTGCATATTACATGTATAGAATTGCTGGAAGACAAGAATTATCCTCGCATTTGGGAAAACGCGTGTTGAGAACATACATGGGTTCGGCTCTGCGCGTGCTCTAAACGTTAATGAGATGGTGCGCATGCAGGATGCACGTGTTTGACGATAATTGAAAAGGCAGTTCGGTCTCTAAATCAAGAGAATTTTTTTATTCTTAGGGAGCTTAGTATTTATTACGATAACTTGAAAACGAATTAACTTTTTCAAAGTCTGTTTTCACCAATCCATTAATATGGGACAGAGCACGAACAAGTACGAACGTGAGATAGCCGGAATAAGTACATACTATAATGGCACGTGCTTTAATGGTACCATTATGATACCCCCTTAAAAACTTCCTATAACCAGATATGGCATGTAATATAACAAATAAATCGTTACAACATATCATGAACGAATATATATATATATATATATATATATTTTTTGTAACTAGTAATAGCAGGTATTGGTCTAATGGCATGTGTACGTGCAAGGATGTCTCATGAATGAATATAACGCGTAAATAATGAGGGTGTGAAATGTTTAGTAGTACGTGTTTTAATGGTACCAAATGGAACTTTTAATGCTAAGAGGTGGCATGTAATATATCAAACAACTCGTAACAACGTGCCATGAGTAAATATAACGAGTAAATAATGATAATGGTTATTGGACTAGTAACACGTGCCCTAATGGTACCATGTGGTACAATATGGTACCGTTGGAACTTTCAATGCTAAGATATGGCATGTAATATATCAAACAACTCGTAACAACGTGCTATGAGTGAATATAACGAGTAAATAAAGATAGTGGTTATTGGTTTAGTAGCACGTGCCCTAATGGTACCATGTGGTACCATATGGTACCGTTGGAACTTTCAATGCTAAAATATGGCATATAATATATCAAACAACTCGTAACAACGCGCCATGAGTGAATATAACGTGTAAATAATGATATTGTTTTTTTTTAGTTGCACGTGCCCTAATGGTGCCATATGATGCTACATGATACCATTGGAACTTTCAATGCTAAGATATGGCATTTAATATATCAAACACCTCGTAACAACGTGTCATGAGTGAATATAACGAGAAAATAATGATAGTGGGAATTGGTTTTGTTGCATGTGCCCTAATGGTACAATATAGTATTGTTAGAACTTTCAATGCTAGGATATGGCGTGTAATATATCAACCAACTCATTACGAGTTGTTAGATCTATTGTTATCCATAGCTTATTTGTATCAAGAGCATAATGCTGTTAGGCTTAATGTTATCTAAAACTTACTACTGTTATACATATTGCTAATTAATAGTAGTTAATCGCTTGCTTCAATAGTAGACGATAACGTAGAAACACTTTAGTAATTTAATATGAAAAAATAACAGATGCTTACACACAACGCTTCAGCAATTGAGGCTCACTTCGTTTAACATTATGTGGGAATTCTTACAAATTAAAGAACTTTTATTTTTTTAAATGTATGAGGAATAACTCCCTCTCCATTTACCTTTCAGTTCTTCAACTTTATTCGTTTAAATTCTCTCTATACATTAGCTTACTTAAATAGTAATTTACAATTTAGTTTTCATATTTATTTATTTTCTCTTAAGTGTTTTAAAATGTTGATTAATTCAATATATCCATAACATGAAAATGTGCTCCCTTTATCCGCTTTGGCGGTAAAATCATTCTTGTTCTATTTTAGCATTACAACTTATTTAGAAAACAATTTTCGCTATTGCATCTATCTTTCGAATTATCGAAAAGATACGTTTATTGCTATGAAAACAGTGGCATTCCTATGATAGCCTAAATGTGGGATTTGAAGGTCGTTTTGTTCAAAAAGGTCTTAAAATTCAGTTTTCGTTGAAACTGGCTCAGCATTTTCCGCTTCGATGATAATATGGTGGTTTTTTTTAAACGAACAATCATAAAAAGGGATCTGGAACACTCTTTAGGAATTCGTTATAAAGCTCAGATAAATCTTTAGAATATATGTATCATAAAATATAGAAACATTTGAATGGTACTTTTCGTGTAGTCGTTTGCCGGCTGCACGTTAAAGAACCTAGCGAGGCAAAATTTGCGGCCCCTATAACGCCGTCCTGAAATGACCATAGCAGTTGAAAAGGACGTTAATACCAAATAAACCAAACCAAAGCAAACCGAATGGTACTTTTGAAATATTCCCCATTTTTTCTTTTTTTTCCCCTTAAACCATACAGCTGAATCAGACATTACAGTATCGTTTCGATAAAACTGTCAATGTAGAGAGAAAAAACGTTTCCTAAAAGTTCGTTTTAACAAAGGGATGCGCTTAAGTCTAGACCCGAATTTACGATCCAGTGGGACCTGGTTAAAACATATGCGTTCGAGAGATTTCCCTCAAAGTAAAGAAAAATGGAAAACATAACTGAGAGCAAGGGTTAAGACCTCATAATACAGAGTGAAACAGAAAGGTTCATCACATTTCAAAAATCTATATACTCGTACAAGGGTCATACAAATGAAAACGAAAATTATTTATTTTATCCAAAGTGTATACGAGGCCTGTCTAAAAAGTATCCGACCTTGATTCTTCCCGCGCAAAGTAGTGATTCTAAGGCGGCGACACTGTGCACAGTGGAAGGAGGAACCTTAATGCGCATGCTTGAATTTTTCCACCGCGATCGCTTGTGCCAGTCCGCGGCTAGTGCTCGCCAAGTAAGGTGCTGTTCGTAGTGTTCGTCGGATTTAGTTTTCTCGCAAGATGACTGAACGAATTGAGCAAAGACACTGCATCAAATTCTGTTAAAAGCTTGGTGATTCTCAAAGCCAAACAATTGGTAAGATTCAGCAGGTGTTTGGAGAAGATGCGATGGGTGTAACACAAATTAAGGAGTGGTTTAACCGATTCAAAGATGGCCGCACATCAGCTGAGAGTGAGCAGCGTTGTGGCAGGCCCCAAACTGCTCGGAGTGCAGCTGTTATTGAGCGGGTGCGAAATTTGGTGATGGAAGATCGTCGTTTGACAGTGCGGGAGATTGCAGAAGAGGTTGGAGTGAGTAAAGATTCTGCACATGCAATTTTGCGTGATGATTTGAACATGAACCGAGTGTCTGCGAAATTCGTACCCAAGTTGTTATCGCCGGAACAAAAAGACCTCCGTTTTGACATTGCGCAGGATCTTCTGGACACCGCCAACACTGATCCTGAGTTTCTGAACACCGTGATAACTGGAGATGAGTCATGGGTGTACGGGTACGACCCAGAAACAAAAAGACAGCCGTCGCAATGGAAGCATCCCGATTCTCCAAGGCCGAAGAAAGCGCGGCAGGTGCGAAGCAAAATCAAGGTGATGCTGACTGTTTTCTTTGATGTCCGTGGAATTGTGCATCACGAATACGCACCGGAAGGACAAACAGTGACAAAGGAGTACTATCAAGATGTTTTCCGGCGACTCCGTGACGCAGTTCGGCGCAAAAGACCAGACATGTGGACGGCGAACAACTGGCACTTGCATCATGACAACGCCCCTGCACATTCATCCCAATTGATCCTCACTTTCTTAGCCAAACATGGAATTACAACCATTCGCCAACCTCCCTACTCTCCAGACCTGGCTCCTTGCGACTTCTGGTTGTTTCCAAAATTGAAGACGCCATTGAAAGGATCCCGTTTTGAAAGTAGAGAAGAGATAATGCGGAACGCGACGACGGAGCTGTACGCCATTCGAAAAGAAGACTTCCAGAGGTGTTTCCAGCAGTGGAAGGGTCGGTGGGCTAAGTGTGTGCAAGCCCAAGGGGTCTACTTTGAAGGAGATTAGGGTCCCAACTCCGTCCGGTATTCAGAATATTTTTTATGGCCAAAGGTCGGATACTTTTTAGACAGGCCTCGTACAAGGGAAGGAATTTAAAAATACTCTCCAAATGCGTTAAGGCATTTATCTCACTGTGTAACAAGTCGTGTAATTCGTTTATGGAAGAACACTTTCGGTTGCGTGTGGAATCATTCCAAAACCTCTTCCTTCACTTCATCGTCCGACTGAAACCTGCGGCCTTTCAGATGTGTCTTGAGATCCCCAAACACGTCAAAGTCACATGCGGATAAGTCAGGGCTGTAAGGTGGATGTTGCATTGCTTCCCAATTGAACTTTTTGATGAGGTCTACCGTTGCTTTCGAGGTGTGAGGACGCGCGTTGTCGTGGAGAAGAAGCACTCCTTCTGTAAGAAGTCCAGGACGCTTGCATTGGATGGCCACGCGCATTGCCTTCAATATTTCCCCATATCGTGCTGCATTAACTGCGGTGCCTTTTTCAAGAAAGTCCAGTAAAATCGGGCCTTTGCGATCAAAACCACGGTCAACATCACCTTCCCCGTGCTGTTTGCGATTGCTTTTGATTATTTTCGGGGATTTTGTTGTTTGGACGAAGCGATCACTCGCAGAGCTTCGAAGCGCGAGCTATCGTTCTTTCTCACGTGATGCAACACTTGCAACCTATTGTTCAATTTGCACGTGGGGTTTCGCAATTGTTGAAAACAAAAACTTACGATCCTACACATAGTCTTTTTTTCCCACACAAATTTTCGTTTTCATTTGTACGACCCTTATATATTTTTTAAAAAAATGAAGACACAGATGGGCGACATATTGAAATGTTTGTAATAATCTTAAGTTTTGTTTATAAGTGTTCGTTGTGTCCTCCTGATGCAAGGCACACATCTAGTCGATAATCAAATTCCTCCCATACCTGCTGAAGCTTCACGAATGGCGGCTGTTATTCGAGTTTTTAGCTACTCCAGATTTGCCGGAAAGGGGGCACCAAAACACGGTCTTTTACGTTTCCCCATGAATAATCAGTGAGGTCTGAGGATCTAGGTGGTCACAAAAAGGATCTCTGTTGTCAGTTCGCCATCTTCACAGTAACTGACGGAATCTCCTTACGTCTTCCAGATGTGCCCTAGAGACCTCTACCGACACTGAACAAATACCTGACGTTGCATCATGGGCTTACTTGCTTTCTAATAATAGAAACAAAGACAGACTAAATAGCAAGTTTGGTAATTAATTTATTTAACACCTACGCGTTTCGTGGAAACCACATCTTCAGGGTAGGATACAACTACGTTCTGTCAAGAACGGAGGCCTGTTTTTATGGCCATACTCCTCCAATCAGAAAACTTTCTCATTGGAGGGGTTTACAACAGCAGGGAATCCAATCATCATACAATAATCAAGTACAAGGTAATCCAATGGCATGGCAAGACTATTTGAGCAGTTCACCAATAATAAAATTATAAACTGACAGCTTACAAAGATAACATAGAAGAAAATAAATATAAAATTTATAAACCATTAAATACAAATTAAACATTGATGGTATAAATGAAATTAATTGCAATAAATTACAAGATTGAGTGTATTATACAATGGAAGGGGCGGATGACTCATAACACCTTCGTGGAACGGCTCTTACAACCGAGCTCCGATACATCGATGTTATTCATGAATCGATTTTTTTTGGCCATAAAAACAGGCCTCCGTTCTTGACTGAACGTAGTTGTATCCTACCCTGAAGATGTGGTTTCCACGAAAAGCGTAGGTGTTAAATAAATTAATTACCAAACTTGCTATTTAGTCTGTCTTTGTTTCTAAAAATACCTGACGTTTCCCTTTTTCAAATGGTGCGCGAAACATTGATCTGCGACTAACGGTTGCCGAGCTATTTACGACTGAAATGTGATAAACCTTTATGTTACACCCTGTACTTTAAAGCCATTAAAAAAGGTAACATTATTTGCATATCCCCAGCAGCTTTTCCATCATGAAACCCCCCGTGCTTCGGAGGGCACGTTAAGCCGTCGGTCCCGACTGCTACTGTCATCTCGTAGCAGTCGTTATTAATGGGATGGCGCAAAACTCCCTCGTAGGAGTAGGTGCCGCAGATTATCGCTTGCGATAATCTACCCTCTGTACCAGATAAGATAACATTATTTGCTACTTTCTTGTTCATTCAAGAAATTTCCAAGCAAGAATTTTTAACTGAACCTCAGTGAGCAATTTTGTAAGCAGTCGCGATATTATTCCCCTTGGAGAATAGAGGATTACAGCGCCGCAAATGAAGGATTACACTAGCAAAGTTCACGCAGGGTCCATTCTTAAAAGACATTTGACAATTTTCGATATCTAATGCGTCACTATGAAAAGTGTGATATGGGCACTTCTGATATCTTTAAAATGTTAAATAAGGAAAAGTTTTTATGAACAATGTTGATCAGATACTTTCTTTTGCGGATACAGCTAATCCATCATCGCCTGATCACGAGATATAGGATATTACACTACAGTTGCAGTCTTAGAAAGGATCAAAAACGCGACAGGGATTGTCGTTGTCATGCACGTTCGCTTTGACTGAAGAACCTATGATTCTCAATCCTAAAGAACATTTTCGGAATGAGCAGTACCTTACGACTACCCAATAAGCAACAACTGCGCGACGGCGCTCATTAATTCAGTCGCATGTCGACACTGGTGATAAGTCCTACGCCTGCTGTACAGAAAGTGGTCCACATCATGACTCCAGCGCCAGAGTCCTTCACTGTGGGTACGAGGAACTCTGGATCGTATTTCTCGTTTGGCCGTCTCCAGACCCACACTTTTGCCCAATCATCCTTAGTCCACTGACGACGCTCCGTACACCATCGTAGACGACGAACAGCATTCACCCTTGAGACGAATGGCTTCCTCTTTCCGGCTCTCCCACAGAAGCACGTTGCACTGTGCGCTCTGATGGCCCAGGGGCTGCGGCTGGTGAGTAGGCATCTGGGTTCCCTATAAAGGCAGAAGTGATGTCCCTCAGGGTGTCTTTGCGATGCCTCACCACCAGGGCACATTTGTCTCTCGGCAACAGGAATGGAGGTCGCCCGGAACGTTTTGCTGTCGTTGTTGCTCCTGTCTGTTCGTATTTGTACACAACATCGTGCTCAGTGGAGCGAGGATGCCCAGTCAAAGTGCTGATGCGGCACCCCCATAATCATTCCTCTCTCAAAGTCGGATAATTCTCGGACCTTTGGTACGCTGACTGGTGTTGTCATTGCTGTACCACCTGATGAATCGTGACTTTAATATGCATACTGTCACGTGCATCCTACAGGGTGAGACCACACGAACATGGGAGTGTCTGGATACTTTTGACAGAGCAGTATATAAGTCTTATTATGCAATACATTACGTGATAATGCGCAGTGACTTCTTGGACGTCCTGTCTATGATATTCAGCCGTTACATAAATGCAAATAACAGTGGGTAATCTTCTAAACTTAGTTCAAGAACGTTTTCTCTAGGCCTAAGTGTATGGCAAAAGCGAAAACCGATGCTCATTCCCCTTATATACCAAAGATACATTATTCTGACAGACAGGCGCGCAGGTTCCTGACAACCTATTAACTCTATCAATTGTAACCATTTGTCGCCTTTACTCCTCTACATAATTATATCGTGCCCAGTATAAGGCCGCCGCTGTTTTTATCTATTTAACCGTCATCAACTCCATTGACTTCGATTTAATCCTGATCAATCAATCTCCGACGAAGTCGGTCGTAAAAGCGACAAACACGAACGGCCTCTGTATGTCGCCCCGTCAGTCCGCCAGCGCCTATTAAATCAGCGCCAGGGAATTGCACTCTGTTGCAGGAAAAGCCGCCGATAGCCTGTCAATTAATCTATCTTCCCTTGACACCCGTTCGAGGCATCCAACGGCAAGAATAGAATGACTGGAGAACTAAATTATAGGATGTAAAAATAAAAGTTGGATATTGCGTTTTAACGAGAATTAAAAAGACCAATTTCCATGAACGAAGATCGTGAAGGAACAGCCGACGTTCTTAGCAATTTTATTTCTCCTTCACAACCAACCAAAACAAGATTGAAAAACATTCCATAATACAGAAATAACTCCCCTATTTTGTTTGAATAATCCTTTATTTCAGAGATTCTTTGCTTGAATTTTTTTTTTCCATTTTCATTTTGTTATTGGCTTTACTTCCGTTCTAGTTAGAATCCATTGGTTGACAATGAATGCTTCCCTTTAACTTCTTCGTCTTAATAAAACGATCGGACGCTGCAAAACACTCTTCAAGTCTTCGCTCTCGCATATTCCTAGTTATACAAAACGAAACAAAGCATCACGTGCTTTAATTTTTCGCTTTAAGCATGTGGAAAAAATCAAGTAAGAAAAAAAATGCCCGAAATGTTTAAACCTATTTTTTTTTTTTTTTTTAATTTTTTTTCTCCCCACAAATTCTTTTTATCTCGCGAAGAATTAATAACGGGCATTCTTCCTTTTCTCTCTCTCTCTCTCTCTCTCTCTCTCTCTCTCCAAAAGAACGAGTTGTGTAGCTAGACTGAAATGAGGCAAAAGCTTTGATACGAATCACGGGAAAAATGGCGAGAATCGTGTGAACGCAAGCGCAAAACTCGAGATAAGAAACGGAACTAAAAGACAGAGGACTAATAGAAAAAAAAAATTAAATTCAGTTAATGCAATTAAATTATTAACAATAATTTTTTTCATAGATAAGCAAGGACCTAAATTAAAAGAGCAATCTTGGAAGAAGTTATTTTTTATTTCCGACACTTCAAAATTGCGAAACTAAACGCGGAAGAAGATGTAAATGATTACATTACGTTCTGGATGTTTTGCAATAAAATGTTTCTCTTTCTATAGCAAGCCAACA
>JAHWFO010101550.1:304571-333499 GCA_023313115.1 Rhysida immarginata | reverse complement strand
CCCCCCCCCCCCCCCCCCCCCCCCCCCCCCCCCCCCCCCGGCCGCGAAAGGCCTTTCTGAAAGAACAGACTGTATTTGGCTAATGACTTTTTTTGAACTCGGATAAGATTATTCCTCTCTATAAACCCAGTAATAGTACATCTCAAAGTCCCTCTGCTGTCGGTTTTTTTCCGAAGCGACTGTTGTTCGTTTCTTAATGTCAGCATCCGCCGAGGACGTTTGGAACCTCTTTATAAATAAAGGCCTTTCTGCCTAATAAGTGGGCACGGGCACGTGATGCAATCCCGTTTACAAGAACCGGTACAACGGCGATGACGTGGTTTAATGCAAACCACAAGGACGCTGCCGCAAAGTACAACTTGTAACTTAATTTCACAGGTTTCATCTTAACAAAACTTAATAAAATAACGCGATTCATTATAACCATATACTAAAATATATTATGTGTTTAATTTAATACGAATTTAAAGAATATAACATTGACATTCTTCTATATTAAGTCGTCAGAATTTCCGATATTTTTTTAAATCTTCATGGGCCCTTGATATATTTATTAAATATTAATTATCATTTTGGAAGCATATAAATAAGAAAAGACTTATTTTATGCTTATTTTATTTTTAAAATGTTTATTTATTTTATTTATTTAAAATTGTAAGCAACAAGCAAAGTGCCCAGTGACAGCTAAACAATTAAAATGAGAGAGAAATTAAGGTAAAACAGAATTATAGATTATAAATATATAAATAAAAATATCAATAAGAAACAAATTATAATTAGAGAAAAATAGCCAAGAACTACAGAACGAGTGAAATATATTTTCAA
This sequence comes from Rhysida immarginata, assembly GCA_023313115.1. Lineage (NCBI taxonomy): Eukaryota > Metazoa > Arthropoda > Chilopoda > Scolopendromorpha > Scolopendridae > Rhysida > Rhysida immarginata. Next base: position 332,674 of record JAHWFO010101550.1, on the reverse strand, counting down.
GAAGATTTTTTTTTAAATGGTATAACCCACCTCATTGATATCAATCAGATTGGATATAATATTGCATAATTTAAACATTCTATAGAAAGGTAAATCATTTACAATTGAAGAAACAGGAGACACAAGATGCACTTAACAAAAAGACCACACAGTAGCTGTCTCCTATTTCTCCATACTGTAAGTAACCACAGCCCCAGAGATTTATGTCTAATTATTTACAAGTGCTTTCTCTAGTAAATAAAAAAAAATCACTGTTTCGACATAATTAAGAGAGATTTAGTTGAGTAGATTATATTATGATAAAACTGAAATAAATAGCAAAGATCTAATACAAACCTTCTCTTAGATAGTTTAGCACATGTAAAATATTTCATAAAATAAATATTAGTTATATACAGATTTTTATTAAAAATGCAGGATGAAATACTTTGAAAAGAGTACGCAAGAAATTTGTTTGCACTTTTTCCAAACTTAATTGCAATGTAACATGAGACGGAGACCAAATGGTGGAGACATGCTACAAGTTTCTCTCACCAGGCATTTATTTTCTTCTATTCGATTCCTCCTTTTACTACTCGGTGCCGCGGGACGTTAAATAACCAACCATTGGATCTATTTGAAATCTAAGCTAGCAGGGGACCAGCCTACTGAGGCTTTGCTTGTTAGGACAAATACAAATATCCGTTACAAATACTGATGTCTATAATCCATGGCCTCGGCTGGATTCGAACCCACAACTCGCTTATGTAAAAAATCATTGCTCTATTGCTGCTGAATTTCTAACTAAAATTTAGATAATAAATAAATTATTTGCTCTGGATGATATTGTAACGTGGAATTGGATAAACGAGAAGTTTTCATAAATTTTTGAAGCGTTTGTTACCTTTCTTCAAAAGGGATTAAGAGTATCGTGGGCTAAGCGTTTTTCATTAGCATTATAAGAACTAAACTTTTAACAATTCCCTACATTCAAAGTATCACAAAAACAGCTACCATCACATAAACTACTACCAATGAAATCGTCGTTTAAATACATCGGAAAAAAGACTGCGTTAATTGTGAGGATCCCTTTAAAAGTAAATTTCTCGTTAGTTAATTACTCAATCATTATTATTAGCCTATTAATGTTGCTTTAAATAAATTTATTTATAAGCAGAATTTCTTTGACACAAAAACTAATTATTTATAGCTGTCATCTGTAAAACGAAGTATATAGTTCATCGGTATTCAGGTTTTTCAGACAGAATCTTAATTTAAGAGAGATCAGTTAAATAAGACAATAATTAGGATCCCTCACTTCGCATCTTACAAACAATCAAATATGGTTCTATACTGCTTTGCAATGAAATTGCCCCACCCACAAGGAGTTATCCGAATGAGCCAAAAGTAGGTATACAGTAAGAAATACATCTGAACACACCTTTATTACGTTATGGAGCCAAGACGTGCACTCGTTTGTACAGGGTGTCCCAACGGAAAGCAGCATCAGTAGGTTGTGGCACCACCTCTAGCGAGGATGCATTGCTCCAGCCGCAGGTGTAGGTGATCATACAGGTGGCGAATGTCATCTTAAGGTACGTCTGCCCAGCTCTGGTGAAGCTGCTGTGTCAGTTCGTGGAGATTGCGGGGTGATCGTAAACGACGTCCCACCATGCGTCGGGTATGGTGTGCAGAAAGGGCAGTAGTACTGGCTGCAGAATCTCTGTGGCGTACCGTGCTGCTGTCAGGATGCCTTGGATGGTGGCTAAAGGCGTTCTGGTATCGTAGCCGATGGCACCCCATACCATGATCCGTGATTGCGATACCGGATGCATTGTTCATTAGCACGTTCCAATGGTCTGCGCCACACCCGTCCGCGTCTGTCTTCGGTGTCCAAACAAAAGCGGGATTCGTCGCTGAAGACCACCGGACGCCATTCCATTCGCCAGCCCACTCATTCACGACACCATTGCAGTCGTATCGCGCGGTGCTCAGGTGTCAAAGGAAGACACAACAATGGACGCCTGGCAGACATTGTCGCGGAGTGTAACCGGCGTGCTATTGTCGCTATTGACACTGGAGCAGTACCGGGAATAGTGATGTTGTCGCGCAGTTGCCGCAGGGCGGTGGTTCTGTCCGCTAGCGCTGTTCGCAGTATCCGCCCATCGGTACGAGCTGACGTGCTTCTCCGGGCCCCAGAGCCTGGTGCTTTTGCCTCCAACATCGGCCTACCGTCCGTGCGTCCCGCGACACATGGACAGCAATCCGTCTGGTTGACCATCCAGCCTCGGAGAGGCCAATAATCCGGCCTCGTTCAAAGTCCATTAATTTCGTGAACGGTTGTCGTCGTCGTCGTCGCGGCATTGAGACCGTTGTGCGGATTACAGTACTGTACGTTCACGAGGCAGTTGCTTCCTCCCTACTGCATGGAACGTCTCGCACAGGTGTCAACTGATGAGCCTATACAGGCACCCGGACACCCTGTATCAACCCAAATGGTCATGTCCCCATGCAATGAGCATGCATCTAATCGTTTACTAGTCGGAGGTAGACGAACCCCCCCCCTCCCCCACTAAATATAGATAAAGGTCGGATGACTCCTTGTTGGTGGGGCAATTTCATTGCAAAGCAGTATATCTGGAAACCAAAAAAATTCAATCAATATTTTGGTCTTTAAATTAGTTTTCTAACGCATAAAAATGATAGCTAATTTCAAAGCTCATAAAAAAGATTCGTGAAATTCTTGAATAAGCTCACTTTTTTGAGAGAGAATTAAACATTCATTTTTATGGCTGGTCTGTTTTTAGGCGAATATTAATGATCGACGAGTTACGTCAGTGGAATAAAAATTATTATTTTTTAAACCTTAAAGGAAATTTTCTCGTGGCGCACATATTTACACATACGCACATACACGCACACTATTTTTTATGTACCCCCATTTCTTGGGGTTTAACTTCGTTACGTTTAACAAAAGATAAAAAAAGAAGATTCTTTTCCGAACCATAAAACCCTTTTTCTTTCTTGTTTGTTTTGTTCCCACGAGAAACACAAAAAGAAAATTGCAAAATCAATATGGCATTTTTCTCAGAGGCTACTTTCAACCCGTCTTTCCTTCCAAGCGAATCAATAAAAAATACTGACTGCGAAGGAAAGCTTAAAAGAATAGTTTCGCCTTCGACTTAATCTCTTTATAATTTCCACGCAGCGCTGAACCTTCCATCCCATTCTATTATGGCCTCCAATCGATAACCAGTCAATCGAACCGCGGTGGCCATTGTTTTTGGGGGGTTAATTAATGATCTTTGGTGACCGCAGTGACGCCTACTGTTCGGACGGGAACGATGGGTAGCCTTACTGGAAGAATAAATGGCTTTAAGTATTGCGTGGGTGGGTCACGAATTAAAGAAAAAGGAACGACAGAAAACAATGAATTCGCATTTGTTACAAATGGAGGAACCTTAAAAGAATGGTTGAATCGAAAGACGGCTGAGCAAGCCAATGAATTCTCAATTTATGACGGTCATTTTGCAATGGGAAAAAAAACAACCCCAACAATAATAAAGAGCTTTTTCTCACGTACAAAAATATTTTAAAATTTCTGATATCTCCTTACACTAGATTTTATGATAAGAATGCAACGTGAAAACAGTTTCTGTTCTGAATATGTACGTAGAGTTATTGTGTAACTCTTTCTCTCCCTTAGGCTTATACGATTAAAGGCCGAACATAATAAACGCTTTTGATTTGACATAATTGTTAAGGAGATTTCTATTATTTAACCTACAGGAAAAGCAAAAGTTGCTTAAGATGACAAATGGTTTGGAGTTTGGTAATCATTTTAAGAAATTCAACAATCTCACTTCAGTTACATTCTGTATGGGTCAACAGCAGATTAAATAATTTATTTCGTTATTTAATCTATAAGAGACCATAAGGCTATATAAATCATAATTTAATGTGTTTTTTTTTATTTTTTTATTTTTTGCTACTTTGGTTAATCTAAATCTTTGTTAATTCGGTTGCGAGTAATGGAGTGAAAATTAAATGAATAGTTTTTGAAGTGTAACCGAAACGCCAAGAAAATTATATTTTCTAAAATGATTCGAGGGAGAGGGGAAAAAGGAGTGACATAAGTCTACTTATGTAATTTTCTTATTCATCAAAGGAGAACTCTATTCTACGTTGTTCAGATTTCTCATGATATTGATTTCATGAGCCTATTTCGTTCATTTAAAAAACTGAATTGCTTATAGTCATTTCTTCAAAAGGCATGTTAAGAGATCGAATCATATTGTAAAAATGTCAATTACTATTTTAGAGCCCTACGCTTAGGAATTGGGCAAATGTCAGATGATTTGAATTTAATTTTGCTCCTATTAGAAAAAATGGAAACAAAAAAAATGACCACAAAAACAGAGAAATAAAATCTTGTACGCGTATAAGGGGCGAGCGTAATAACCACTTTCATAATAACGACCTGAAAGGAAAGACGAACTCATTCAACTCGTCCAAATAACCGCAAAGTAGCTAAACGTAACTCATAAGCCCGGATCGTAAATTACGGCAAAAGGTGGTTGCATTTGCTAATTTGACCGCTGCATTTTTCAGACATTTACTAAATTAAACCCGTCTAATTACGACACAATGACGGAAAGAGAGAGAGAAAGACTTCCTATTATAACACAGACCGCCCCCCTCAAAATTTAACCGAACTCCCCCCCTCCCCCTTCGTTTAAAGGTTCCTTTAGTAACAACCCCCATAGTCCTCTGTCACTTCCACAAATGGCGAAGTAGTCGGCCGAATGAACGCCAGTCCTTTTCCTTAATTATCTCATTAACCTCGACGAATTAAGAGCTTTGTTAATTGGAGTGCTTCTGCGCATGCTTCAGACCAGCGCTAACTCCCCCGTGTGAACTAGATTCTCATTGATGCGTTGGTCGAGAAAAGACCCACAAGAGATACTTTACTTTTTAAATCAAAGAACCTTTATCTATCTTTTAAAGCAACCGTTTCATGTACCCAAAGAAGAACTTTTATGTATTATTAATTTTTATTTTTATAAAACAAATTTCATGTTTTTAATGGGACTGTTTAGCTCAGAGATACGATCCCAGGCTACTTGGTTAAACAAAGACAGGGAAAATTATTTAAATACTGATAATGGTTTTTTGACTGCCAATAAAAGAAAGGAAAACCTCTTCACTATTTATTTCCTTAGAAGCTTCTTAAAGGAAATCGAAAACGAATCGCACTGTTTATTAACCCGACTGTGTCCTTTGCGTGACAGTGTCATTGTATTGTATTCAGGCGTCACATCTAAACTGGAACTGAATCGGACAAAAATTTTTTAGATGCCGAAGTGTGATGTGAGCTGTAATCAACCCACACCCGTTCCTCAAACAAACAATCAATGCATAATGGTGAAAACAAAGCCTGCCAACTTGCCTGCAGGCATTATCTACCATTAAATACGAATTCGTTCAGACACTTCTGCAGATGTAGAAATTTGACTACAATAACAGACTAATTAGAAAACTGTCTCTTGTTTGATGATAATGACATTCTCAATACAAGGATACAAAAAGTAAAAGGAAAATTACAGTAAATAGGTTACAAAATTCAGTTGTATTTTGAAATGAAAATTTGGCCTTTATAACGTGCAACCGAGGAATCGACGTGGCGTGAGCTTGTTAACCAGTAGATTCTAGAAAAGATGCCAACTACTTATAAAGATTACATTTTAGAAAACTAACCTAAGAACATACTACACGCTTTTTTATTTTTTCCGACAAAGTTTACATCTTTATGAAGAATGTGCATCAGAATTCATAGAATATAATTCCACCGTAATAGTTTGTTTTTTTTCAGAAATCTAAGGTGTGTGAAATGTCAATGTAAATTAACGATTACTCCATTATATTTCCATTTAATTCTATTATCTCTGTCATTTTTGATAAAATATATTTACAAAAAGGTTATTTCATATTTCGCAATATCAAGATAAGCCTTTTTAAAAAAATAAGATTAGAAATTTAACTGAAAATACTAAAAGATAAATTTGGTTGGTTCATTAAGAATAATTACTATTATAAACTGGAGATAAACCTCTCAAGCATCAGGTAAAGATTTGTCTATCGAAAAATGGAAGGAAAAAATCTGCGACCTGGGTTCGAACCAGGAACCTCGGCTGTCATGGCCGACGCCTCTACCAGTTGGGCTATCGCAGACACCCGGACAGCCATGCTGTCTCAAGGTGTCTTAAAGACAACCAAGTTGTCATGGTTGAAAGCCCAATGGGAGGCGGGCACCTGGCTCGCAGATCGAGAATCTCTCCTATCCAACCATCAGAAAGTTTGTGGAACTCACAGATAAATTAATAATAATTAATATTATAAACTGGAGATAAACCTCACAAGCATCAGGTAAAGATTTTTCTATCGAAAAATGGAAGGAAAAATTCTGCGACCGGGGTTCGATGGTTGGATAGGACAGATTCTCGATCTGCGAGCCAGGTGCCCGCCTCCCACTGGGCTTTCAACCTTGACAAGTTGATTGTCTTTAAGACACCTTGAGACAGCATGGCTGTCCGGGTGTCTGCGACAGCCCAACTGGTAGAGGCGTCGGCCATGATAGCCGAGGTACCTGGTTCGAACCCAGGTCGCAGAATTTTTCCTTCCATTTTTCGATAGAAAAATCTTTACGGTTCATTAAGTTTATCGGGATATCGACAGCTGGATCATTTGAACCCTTTCGCTTGACTAGACCGGGACCAAAGTTGTCCATGACCAAAGTTGGATTTAACCGCGACTCGAATGACTCGAGAACTGGAAAGTTGTCCCAGTACTCTTGGCCGCCGGGCAGGCACGCCTGAAAAAGAAAAGAAAAAAAAAGAGGGGTCCAATAAATTTATAGAAATACCATTGTTCTTTATGAATGAATGAATTTTTACATTTGGGGAGCTTATCTGACAGAGAAGGTAGTCTTGATGGTGAGATTTCAAGAACAGCCGGGCTATAAATCGTAGGTGCTCTGGGTAAACTGCTACACAAGAACGACGATTTATCTCTGTGAACAAAAATGGCAACGTATGAAAATGCTTTTGCCAAAGAAAGGATGTCGTATAAAAAGTATAAGAAATTGTAGATGCACTGCAAATGAAATTTTTAAGAGGTGTGGCTGACCTGAATAGAAGGGACCATGTTCTAAAAGTTATATAAGATGTAAATGTAGTGGTTATGTTGATAAGTCTACTTTGAGATAGTTTGAGAGTGAGGAACTAATGAGCGATGGACAATTGCAGGCAGGCCATGTAGATGAAATTGTGGGCGAGGAAAGCCAAAGTAAAGCGTAGCGGGATCGAAGAGCGTAGTACTTGAGGATATAGAGCTTTGACAGTTTGAATAAATGGAGATTCTGTTAGAAGAAAAGAATAAATGTAGTTTAAGCAGGTGTGTAAGGAAATGAATGTTTCGTGTCATTTGTTTTCAGTTTTTTTTTACTCCCAATTCTAACTAAACAATATTATAGCGGGAATGATCGATCAACGAAAATAAATATTAAAGTATAATTATTAAAAGAACATAAGTATTTACGAAGTTTGGCACTAGTACAATCAAAAAGTGGAAACCTCTAATCCACAAGGAGAAAAAAGGGAAATACCGGATGCGAACTTCGGGTACCAGGTACCCATCTTCAGCGGAGAAAGACACGAGAAAAAAAAGTACAATGAAATGCTACCAATTCTTTCGGAGCAACGACCACGAACTTTCTAGAATAGTTCAAATATGGCTTATATATTCAAATTGAATATTAGCTTTTAATTGATAATTTCATCTTGATAACTTATAATAGCAACAAAGATGGTGATGGTTTTCTTTTTATTCCAGCGGTTAAGTGTCCTACTCCAGCCATTCCAGTGAATGCTCACGTGACACTGAGCAACGGGTCCCTGGAATCCGGCGACGTCGCCACCTACACCTGCGACCACGGATACCTGTTGTTCGGGTAAGAAAATGCTTCTCACCTCCCCATTTAAAATGACTTTGCATCTTTTTTTTTCTAATTCACTGGCTTAATTCGCTTATCTGTTCGACCGATCGCATTTAAAAAATTTACTTTCACGATCCATTTGATTCAAGTAATGGTTGAGAGAAGAGAGGAAAAACGTGGAATAACTTCAACACTTTTTTTTTTGATACAAGATTAGTCCTACATAAAATATTTCATGCAAAGGATGCTTTGAATTCCAAAATACTTCGCTTTAAAAATTCGCTTTAATAATAGCCAACATAAAAAGGACACGAATAGTAAAGCGCTAAGGGAAAAAAAAATAGGTTAACGATAAGATTATTCAAACCTTGAGGTAAATGATTCGCCCCTGGGTTGAGATTTAATCGAATTCGCCTCATTTTTGGCATAATAAACGTGGTAAACGCAATGAAAATTACTCTAGGGTTAATCAAATAGTATCGGATCAGCTTCTGTTAAATTCTGCATTTGGCAACTTTATATGGAAATGAGAAGATTACTCATGAAAGTAAATTCATAATAAGAATTACTATTTCAGAATCTACTATATTAGCTAAATTATAGCTCTGCATATCGTTATTTTATATAATTTTTTTGGAAATGAAATATTTAAAATATTAAGCCTCGTCTGTATTTAATTTTATTTTTTTATAACTTTCATTTAACATTCGATTTCGACGTCCAAAGGAATTCAATATTGTATATATCATCACTGGAGAACCCATTCAAGTTTGATATATGCTGCATATATACAAATGCTAAGCTTTGCAAAACTAAGGAAAACAGCTTTTGAATCTTCTTTTTAATATGCCTCTTTTGTATATGGGAGTAAAAAAAAAAAAAAAAATCACATTTTTTTCTGGATGTAGACAGGGTTGAAGGGCTTCTGTCCTTCCTCTCAAAAAAAGTTTACTGATCATCAGAGCGATTTGTTACGCTAGAGATTTCAATGACGTTTGGAAAAGAAGATACAGATTGGTATCATCTTGGTTCCAGATGACGAACAAAATAATTAAATTTTCTCCAAAAAAAAAAAAAAGCGAGGAAAAAGTTTAAACCGGTAGTTTCACATAAAAATGGAGCGGAAACAACGGCCGCAGCCAAGCTGTTTCCACTTCCGACCTGGATCGCATTCCACTAAAAGGTTGAAACCAAAGTTGCCAAAATAAAAAATGAAAATAAAAATGGGAATCGACACCATCGATGCAGCTTTATTTTTTCTAATAAGAATCATGATAATTATGCAGGAAAATTTTCATTAGCTCTATTCCAGTGTTAAGATTTGATGTCCATAATGATTATCATTTTAGATTACCAAAGGGGAAAAGCGCTAAACACAACCAAAGCTAGTTTCTACAATTTATCAGTTGATGAAAACATCTTATCTTCTTCTCTCATTTATAATAAATTTATCGTCTTTTATTATTATTATTTATTTTTGTGTGTGAAACGTTATTTTGATTATTTCCTAAAGCGTGTGTGCTTTCGCTTCACAGATCTTCTTCCCGGAAGTGCTCCGAGACAGGCACGTGGGAGGGCGAACTTCCGTTCTGCGGTAAGTACTTTAAGGAGCTCGATAGATTTCTTTTTAAATCTTAACGAACGACGGGACTGTGCCAGAAAATGAATTACCTGAAAAATTCAATTTTCTCATTTACACGTTTATGTATTTTTTTTTTTTTTGGGGGGGGGGGGGGGAATCCCCTTCCACCCAATTGAATAATACAAAACCACTTTGTCTTCGTCAACAAGAACAACAAGAACAACAAGAACTTCTTTCATTTCACAATATTGGGCGATATTAAAATTAAAAGGTTAAAAAAAGCAAAAACCTAATTTGTTTTACAATTATGAACCAAGTAATACGAAAGGGACTGAAAGCTGTACTCATTATTCTTTCAGAATTCTTAAAAAATGGGATTCCTCCGAGAAAATTTTTCAGAAACACAGAACTAGAAACACAAATGTCAAGGTGTATACGTCACAGATTACAATGTTCTGAATTCAACCTCCCAAATAATGTGAGAAAAAAGTGTGCAGCTTAATTGTATCTGAAGTCAATTCCCATGGCACAAGCTTCAGACAAGATTTTTCCAAAACTAGCTTTGAATAAAACATTGTTAGCAAGTTTTCTAATTTGGTTTTAGACTTTTTTATTAAAGGTGGGAAAAAGTTATTGCTCATATGTCATTTTAAAAATAATTATTGACGATAACCAACATTTTCCCCGACAATTTTTCAAAAAAAAAAAAAACAAACAAAAAAACAAACCGCGCGGATTCCAAAGCACACCATTTTATGGACGAAAACACGAATACATGTTTATTGGCCAACCACTCACTAAAAATGAAGGTTTATGTGTTCGTTTCCCAAACTCAAATTTTTTCCCTAAAATCGACTTATAAACTCATGATTCGAGAACATATGTTGAAAAATTTTGAAAAATAAAAAAAATCCGTCTGTATATATGTGACCAATTTTGTGCAGGCATCTCCTCCGAAACAGCAAAAAGCAGAACCAAATGAAAGTCGATTTATGACAACTGGGTAAGTCTTTTAGAGATTAATTTTTTGTTGATGAAATTTTTTCATCAACAATTTGAACAGCTGAGGTATGGCGTAGGATAAAACTCTCAGAGAACATTCATGAGCTATTCATTATTTTTTTCTTAAAAATGTAGGAATGGCTGTAGCGTTCATACCAGGGAACCAAACTCAATAATTCGACATGTACGGACTCCTCACATTAAGACGAATATTTTTTATAGATTACTTGTTTGGCTCTGATGAGCCATTTTGGAATTATGAATGCACCCTTTCCCAACAGACAAAAATTATTTTTTTTTTATTATTTTCATTAAAAAAATTAATACATACTTAAAGGGTTCCTTAAATTGACGTATTTTTCATGAAACCGGTTAAATCTTTTTAGAGATATTAATTTATTTTTTTTATTTTTTTTTTTTATAAAAATGAAGAAATGGCTGAAATAAACATACCAGCGCGCTGCAACGAGCCAAAGGCAATAAATTCGACATGTATGGATGAATCATTCCGCTCTGAGTCGAATAACTTTTGAAAATAAATAGTTTGCCTCTGATGAGCCAATTTTGAGTTATGAAGGGTTTTTTTACCCCCCTCCCCTCCCAATTTTTTTTTTCCAATTTTTTCTTTCCATGATAAAGTGGGAGGCTTGTGCGAATGTATCATTCCACCATTTCCATTTATCTTTTGTAACGCTTTTGAAAAACTTATGTAAAATCAACGACAAATTAAAGAAAGTGGGCATTATTTTATTTAATCAAAAATAACCTCAAACCACCTTAACTCATCATTTGACGGAGTTCTCATGACCTTGTGGTAAGAAGGAAGAAGGAGAAGAATGAAGAGGAGGAGAGGTGGGAGCAGGTGCATTACCCAAACGACCTTTCAACCCTTTCACTGCATTCTCTTCCTCTTCAAAAGCCATTCAACAAAACTCCCTTTATTACACTTTATGGGCGCCTCTAAATCCTATGGAGCGTCACGAAACAACGTGGAAAAAAAAACATCTGCACCTCGGGCACGAAGAAGTCCCAAGCTCCTCTTTTAAAAGTATAATTCCCTCCTTTTTATTTTTTAAATATCATTCCCAAAGGCTTATTTTTTAAACATTCCGAATTTAAATTAATATTATTAATGATAATTAAAGAGAATGAAGCTGAAAAAATGTACATTCTCTCTCTCTCTCTATGCTAATGTTTTCCTATTCTTGATAGCCACCAGAGCGGAACATTAAACGGTTCGGATGACCGGAAAGACATCTGGTGTTGAACACAGGCATTTCATTTCCAACACCAAATTCAACTCTCGCTTAATTCGACCGAAGGTAGCTTTAAAAGAGGGCAGTCGTGTGCATTAAGGTTACAATGTTGGCACACCTTAGGGATGACAATAACTTTTTACTTCAGGTTCGATGCAATGATAATAAATTAGGGCTCTTATTACCCCAGTCAACATGAACCATTAAAACACTTTCGATTATCCGAGACTTCGAGGAAAATCTCTCCCTAAGGCAGCGTGCTCATCTTAAGAATCAACAATACTTCCCACTAAAACCCTGCAAGAAGTTAATAACGTATCTAGCCCATTTATTGTAAGAACAAATTAATGATGGAAAACGTTATCACGCATTTATATTTCATAGCGCATACGTGTGTTTGGTTTAGAGTGGCAACATTAATAAATGAATTTTTCCCCTTTTCTTACTGTACACTGTCCGGCTAATCAATGTACAAAGCCCAACAGTTAACGAGGGATCAATAATGAGCAAAGAGAGGGCGAGGTCTTGTTTAGGATGCCCCCACCCCTTTCAAACACTCACTATACCAATAGAATGTTATTAAAAACAAACAGTTCTCTCTTTTTCTATCATATCAATGTACACTCATTTGTACGGATACTCTCTATCGATCTATGTAGGTCGATGACTTCTATACAAACGTCTAAGGGAAAAAAATGTAAAGAAAGAAACACGAGTGCGTGCCTGTATGGAATACAGTATTATAAGCTCGCTTTTCCGTGAACTCAATGCAATTTAAACTTCTTTACATAGGAAAAATTATAGAAGCAAACGAATTAAAATGTAGACTTCAATCAATATAGGTAATGCAAATGAGGCTACTTCTAATATCTTGTATTATAAAACAAATTTAAGATCTTTATCTTCATTCTTCTGGAGAGGATGGTCAGCTTTAGCAAAAGAAAAGAAACTCCATTACGCAAAACGTTTACATAGACTCTCTTTCGAAAATGTTGAGTTAAAAAGTCTTCATTATAACTAGCATTGATTATTAATTTTTCTATTTCTGCTTTTAGAACATTGCTACGCCTTCATCAGTTACGATTTAATCGCGCTTTCATTTTACTCACGATTAATTATCCGAATTAACACAGAAATTTCGGTTCCTGTACATCTATATCGTCCACAAATACTATGTAACGACTTTGCCAATCACACTTTTACGTTCTAGAATTCACCTTTATGAAACCATAAATGACCAATTCAAACTATTGATAATGAATGAGCTATAATTATTAATTGCGACAGAATTCTATTTATAACGTGATTTCAACTGGATTAAAAGAAAAATAATAATTTTCTCGTTTATTCACAAACTCCAATGGCAAACGGCCGCACTCTAAAACAAAACGGAACTTTGTTTTTAATCTCTTGTCTGAAGGTCAAAGTAAAATGACGATTTAAGCATAAGAAAAGTTATATTCCAATTTAAGATGGTTTTTTTTCTTCTCTCTGTATAAATGTAAGCAGCTTAAAGAGATTTTTCTTCTCAAACTCCCTGCGCCTTCGTTCATGTTTTTTCCTCGTTGTCTTTGTTTAAACAGCTAAATGAATGCAATTAAGAATGTCGTGCTCTTCCCACTTTGTCGTCGCTCAAGAAATTTGAATGAATCATTTTATTTATGAACCATTAACTATTTCAATTTTAAAATAAAACCTACGTCAATTTTTAGTCACATATTTTTTATAACATATCCAAGAACCTTAACTTTAAACAAAATGTTCGAACGAGTGGGATTAAAAAAACAATTAACGCGTGGCGTAAACTTATATCATAATTGAATTTCTTTTATATTCCTTTTTTTAAAAAATAAACTTGAGAAAAATTTCAAACGGATACTACTTCGTGAGGCTAATCATCGATCATTTTCAAGGACATAATTATACTTGACGCGTGAAGAATATTCGCCGTTGTTTTCAATCGATTTCAACGTCATTTTTAAAGACGATGCCGCTAATTTTAGACTGTTACGTGGCTTTAATTATTACCTTCCATTTCTAATTTCGAAGGATTATTAACAGATACTAGTTATAAGTAAGTACGGCAAGAAAAATAAAAGACAATTTTCTTTACATGTTGTTCGAATTTATCTCGAACGAAGAGAAATCTCTGAAGAAGAACGAACCACTCGATGACAATTTTTTCATAAGAAACTATAAACAAATGCCGGAAAAAATTAATTCATGTAAGTCAAGGCATTCAAAAGGAAATCGAATCGTGTAAGATATGCAATTAATTATTAAAACTAGCTAAATTTGTCCATGACCAAACCAGGAAATTAACATTTCGAAAACAGCCATTCTGTAATTGCTGAAATTTTAACAAACGTGAATAAGAATTTTTATTACAGTTATGTCGAAAGGGATTTCTAATATTCTTTTTTAAACAGGAGCCAATTTTAATTTTTTAAAAAAAACCCACACATGAAACTAAAACGGTTTTTGGTGAATATCGGAGGAACGAGTCTAAGATTGCAAAATGTATCATTTCCATAAACCTGAAACTATTTGGAATTTTATTAATTATAAATATTTACTTATTACCAGAACTTTTAACTTTTTCTTAGGAATTTATTTTGGCCAACCTTCTGTAGTATATTGGAATATTTTTGACATTAGTTGACCTGGGTCATTGCCGTCTTAATTTCTTCATCCCAACAAATTTCGGCATATGTGTATATTAGCATATTAAGGCTCATACTAATTCAGGATTCGTTAATACTTAGGGAAAATATAGATAAAACATAACGAAATGTTAACGCACTAGCAGCATATACTTTCAGTATAATTTCTTATGCAAATTCAGAGTTATCCGTCGCTAAAAGTTGGTTATCCGGACGGCTTTGTAATTGACAAGGAGCTTTTCCGTTGGAGTTTGTTTATACTGCTTAAAGAAAAAAAATCAGCAAATGAGCCTTCACTGAATGTACTTCACAATGCTGTGAAACGTTGATATTTCGAAAAAAAATAAAAGTCTATATATCTTCGATACTACCTTCTCTGGAATCAATATTGGAATCGTTCTCTCATCACTCGAAGTAGGCCTGGTTAGATTTACTTTTTTTAGATTTTAATCAGGAGAGGAAATCATTTTGATAAAATATATACAGCATTTTTCAAGATTCCTGGATTTACAGTTTTTAATCTATTTAGAGTTTCGGTAGTGCATACAACAACTGCACAAAGTATGCCATCTACCGACGTTATTTCGTCACATTGCAAAAGAAAAAAATATATATCTATAGCACCTTGTTCAAAAATTAAATTTTGTTATCAAAAAATGAAGATACAGCTAGAAGAATTTGAACAAAAAATGTGTGTGATATGAAATCGAATTGTATGGAAGTAAATTCGCTGATAACAACCGACCAAACAAAAAGGAATACGGACTATAATAGTACTTGTTCATGATGTGAATTTAATGCGAATGATGAGAATTTATAATTTCAGAAACAAATGAACAAAATAAAACTTTCATAATTATACAACAAACTGATGAATTTTACTACAAAAACCGTACTTTGAAGGCTCTAAGATTCAAAATTCAGTTGAATTTATCCCGTAATCAATTATTTTCGATAGAAACTGACAAGAGGAAATAAATTTTTTGTTGAAAATTCATCAAATACTTGCTTCTTATTACATAAAGCAAGCTGTAAATATTTTCGAGTGCACCTCATCAAAATATTTAATTCCAGCACGAGCATAATTAACCAAATCGAATCGCACACACGACCACGCTAACAAAATTGAGTGTGCTTTATGAATGACGTTTATGAATCTGATGATGATAATGAATGAATGAAAATGAAGACTAGGAGGGAGACGAGGAAGGAAATGTCCCACGCGAAGGATAGACGTTCTCCTTCTTGTTTAATCCTCTTCTTTTCTCTGGTGACCGTGGCCTTCAGAAGAGAACGACAGCTGTCCAACTGACTTCTTTCTTTTTCCCTTCCTTCTTCCCACACCGAATATGTTTTCCTTCTCCCGTGATGTCACACGCCTGGAACCGGCGATATTTTGACGGTCACGTGCGCCACTCAAGGCTAACGCTTATTATTAACAGCAATAAAAAAAATTAACTTTCGTCGTCCCTCCATCAATTTTTTTTTAAACTTGGGAGCTCGCAGAGGCGGTGCCTTACCACAACCGAATTTCCACCAATGACATAACAAATTGCTTCCCACATCGTAAAAATTACATTACCGAAGACATTTTATTTGAAAAATCAATTTCACGTGTTAGAACGAGTTTC
Organism: Rhysida immarginata; assembly: GCA_023313115.1. NCBI lineage: Eukaryota > Metazoa > Arthropoda > Chilopoda > Scolopendromorpha > Scolopendridae > Rhysida > Rhysida immarginata. The sequence continues at coordinate 316,568 of JAHWFO010101550.1, read as the reverse complement.
GAGAGAAATAAAAATCTTCATTTTCAAAGCGGGTCGGGTTCCCAAATTATTAAAGGAAAAGTCTTCCCATTTACCGACAAGGTTGGACGTTGGAGAGAAAGAGAGAGAAAGAATCAAATCATGAGACCAAATTAAATTGAGATTTCGTGGAAACTTTTCGGGCCCACTTTTAAAGAGCCAAACGTGACGAACATTTTGAAAAATTCATTCGCCATTAAACGCAGGAGGAAACCGAGCGATTCAAATGAGAAGCATTAAATTCGTTTGACCTCACTCGTGTACACAGACACACATCACCAACTAAGTAACTAACCATGGAAACCATGATATATAATTTCCATTAGGGCTATCGTGAAAAAAAATAGTTAAAACGCGAGACAAACTCAATCGGTGACTTTAAAATGAGAAATATTTCAAAAATGTCCGGGTTTGTTCTGAAATTTGATAAAAGTTAGGCGAAAGTCATTAGAAAACTTTACCACTGATGAATAAGTACTCTCAACACTAAATATCATATGCAAATGGATTGTATAAAACTTCTGGATAAGAGATTCGCCTCCTATAGCCCTCGAATAATCACAAAATAAAATTGAAGAAAGCACTATTTCGATAATCGACTCTTAAAAGAGTCTTTCTTTAAGTGGGTGCACTTAAAAAATTATTCCACTTCAACTGCGAAAATCGATTTCGAATTCGGAAGACAAAACCTTAAAGATTTCAAATTTCAGCTCAATAACAGCGATAGCCATGACTGACATTTCATTCTTACTGAATCACGGCCTTCTAGAAACAACCAGGCCTGAACATGGAAACGAAGAAACATTGTTACGTCGTTCTGGTGGTGCTATTGCAGAAGTTCAACGCCAAATCTTCAACAAAACATTACTGAAATCAAGTTCAGGGCCTGGTAGTTTTTAGAAGGCCGTGACTGAATCTATTAATCAAGGATTTAATTTAAAAAAAAAAGTTTATTTGTTAGATACCTTTCTATAATGTATACATGCGATTTGTTTCTTCTCAGTGTGTCATTTGATAAAAGTTTGTAGTTATGAAAAAAACTTTTAATAGAAAACAAATCGGTTGTATTCATTTTTCAACTAGGCAACAACATTACATTGGTTTCTAAGGTGAAAAACAATATACAGCAGTATTTATTTGTACAGCATTAAAAATCATAATTTTGTAGCTAGTTTAAAAATTTATTTAACAACTATAACACTATAATGCATATGATGGTATTCGCCATATTTCACAATTTACTTTAATTTTCCTTCTACGAATTTAAGGACTTATAGTTTCATGTCATAAAAATAATTTCTATAATCAAAAACAAACCCGTTACCAATTTATATTTAGAGTCTCGTAATAGGTTGTCCGTAGTTTGGCTGCTTGTAAAAAAATCCAAATCAACATTGAACCGAATTGCAATGCTTCCCAATAAAAACATTCAAATTAGTTCCAAATTACTAGTTTTATTATTACTTGTGATTTACTTACGATTTTGTTTTGAGGAAAGCAGCACATCCTGAATTGTCCCATTTGAGATTCGAAATGACCACTGTATTTGAGCTCTACTATCTACGAGTGATGGTTCTTTAGATTTTTAGGATAGGTTAGGTTAGGTTAGGTTAGGTTAGGTTAGGTTAGGTTAGCTTAGCTTCCATCGCACTCCATTATTTTCTGGATAAGTTCGACTCTAGTGTTTGATCAAACAGCGTACACTACAGTTGAGGTGATTTTGGTGGCCAAGCAACTGGATCTCTTCTACCAATCCAGCTACACTACATGATCAAAGGAGTTGGGACACCCCTGTGAACACCTGGGGTGTTTCTCCTGGACTGGACTGGGCCCGTTCATCAAGGTGGACGGAAACCTCAATACTGATGGCTACAGGACCATTCTGGATAACGGGGCACTTCCAGCGCTGTGGGAACACTTCGGTGACAGGCCGTTCCTCTTCCAGCACGACAATGCGCCTTGCCACAAAGCAAGATCCATATCCGACTGGTTTGACGAGATGCGGGTTGAAGAACTGGATTGGCTCGCCCAGAGTCCTGATCTCAACCCCATCGAACATCTTTGGGACGAATTGGAACGACGTGTGAGATCCAGGATGGTTCGCCCTACATCTGTCCAGGAACTGACCACGACACTCCTCGAGGAATGGAGGTCAATACCTGTGGACACATACCGTAAACTTGTGGACAGTATGCCATGTAGGGTGTAGGCAGTGATAGCAGCTCGGGATGGTCCTACACACAACTGATTGAAGCTTTTTGCGGCTTTACGGTAGAGCAACAGGTGTCCCAACTCTTTTGATCATGTAGTGTATGTGGAAACTGTTGATTTAGGCCTTCCTCACACGACACTACTCAAAAGAAGCTTATCACTAATTCGGATTATCCATCAGTTACTTTTTTAGCCCCAGCATTTTCTTTTTAGTCCTATCAATGGAGGCCCTCACACGGTGTCATCGGTTTATAACGCATTAATAACGAGTCTCAACCGACGCGGCCGCGCTACTAATTTCCTATAAACTGGCGGACCAAATAAACTGTTTATATAATTACAGGTTGAGTGATTATTCATGGAAACAATATAACTGAAAAAGCATGGAATGACGTTGGAAGAAAGTCAATTTATCATGTACAGTATTTAACATTTTTTTAATGAATAATGATAAACAATATTTCATTTACTAGAAAGTTTATTTTTCATTTGCAGCAAGTTGACATTTGTTTCAATATAAGGATGGATCCAATGCTTTCTTTTTTTGTTTCGACTTTTTCTTCTTTGATTTACGTAGTAATAAAAGATAATATCCTCTTCACTTGAGTCAGTAGACATCGTGAGGCTCAAATTAACCGAATGACTAAAATTACAGAGATTTCGGTAGGATCGTGTGCGAAATTTTGTTAGAAACTAGTTAGTTATTTCAGTTTGTAATTACAGTAGTTTAGTTTGTTTGAGTAGCGTCGTGTGAGAAGGGCCTTAGAAATGTAGTCACACACCTGTCAAAGTGTGTAGAAGCGCCATCTAGCCGCAGCTACATGCCTTATCTGGTAAGAAGAGAAACATTCTCCAAAAGCTATGGAAACTCTGTTGCAAATAATTCTAATATGCCAAGATTCCTGGAAAGTCCGATAAATCGGTTTCCAATCATACCACCCAAATGTTAATCGAGAACTGGGTTTGAAAACATGTTTCCTGAGGTGCATGTGGATTATTGTTATTACTGAGAAACCATTGCAATCGGGAACTATGTTGATTTGGACTTTTTTTACTTAAAATAATCCCAAGGACACGTAGTCAAGTTATGAACATCATATTGTAGGACACCTTGTATAAAGTAAAATTTAAACATTTTATATTATCCTAAAACAAAGAGAAAGAATTTCGTAAGTGTATTATAAAACTGTACTGGGCTTATCTTATTTATTCAATACGGATGGGCCAAAGAAAAATTTTAAGTCTGTATTAAAGAAATTACAAAATTTCATTTACACCTCTCTCAGCAAAAAATTGCCTTTCATAGGAAATTCATTTTGATCACCAAAACGTTTTAAATTATCTCCTAGCTGTGTTTCACATAATTATACATACATATGTATAATTATGTATAATTATATATATCTATTTTACAGAATCAAGTTAAATTCAATCGTCTTTAGACAACTTATAAACATTTTTTCCCATTTCCATTGATTTTTCGGCTGAAAAATATTTCCTTCAGAGACCCGGTTAGTGGCCATGTTATCACAAATTACAACTCTATGACAGGATCGATGGTTTAAATTACACGAGAAAGAAGCGAGAGAAAGTTGTCAGCTGTTCAAACAAATCTCTTCACAACAGGATAAGTCGTAATTCGCCCTTTTTTAAAAAACTTGATTAAGGATATTCAATCAGTCAAAGGAAGATCATCGTCCTGAATGTTTCATGCTAATGACTCTTAACTTTATTGAAGGAAGAAAGCCTCAGTTCGGCAACTTCAGTTTCACTTTGTTGGATTACAACTTACCAACTGCTGGGCTTTGAGAGCCAGGAAGCGCAATCGAATTTCTCGAACCATGTTCGAGGACCCCCATTGAGTAATGAAGGAGTGAGTGAAGAATGGCTCTGCATTATTCGAAAATTTGTAAAGGACCAGAGCTGATTGAAATTAAAGGAACCTCAACATTTCGAAAAGCTTTTCCTTAAACACAGAGCATTACACTATAACTCATCAACCCCCCACAGCCTTTGAAAGTTTTGTCATCAATAGTATCTAATTATACTCTTCCATTGAAGTTTCTGTCAAAATCTCAACGATGCTTCCTCAAAACGGAAACGATAAGCTCTCTCAGTAGATGGCTATTATATCCACCATTTCTGTGTATACTTAAGAGATTTTTGCGGTCATAAGGTTTCAAGTATTTGGAAAATTTCACCACAATTGACAACTTCGAAGTACGCAGAATGAAGCTAAAACGGTAAAAATTTATAAGCATTTAAGTGCCTTTTCATCTTTATAGATAATAAATTCACCATTATAATGAAGGTAAACAAGTATAGCCTACATTCATGCGCAGTCCTATCTTAAGGCACCTTTAAACAAAAAATAAATAGTTTTTATTGTGTCATTTAATATCTAGTGCTGAAATCTTTGGCTTTTTTGATGGTGTTCAATCTTCTGTACATACTACCCCAATAGACTTTGATATATATCAGGCGATAAGTTCCTTTATTCGGCCTTTAACGCAGCTGCCAGTTCAAATGGTCTTTGACGTACCCACCCGACAATACACTTCCTTGATTTGATTCAGGACTCTAAGCAGGCCAATTTGATTTTCCACACCCATAGGAACTAGGCTACTGCATTAATCCATTTGTGAGATTGCATACAAAGTTCTTCGTAAAACCCCCTTTGTTTCGTTCTGTCAATTTTTTATGGTATACTAGGCCATTTATTTGTAGATTGAGTCCCTTTCTTCTTCAATTTGCTTATGATTTAGGAATTTCCAAAGTAGCTGTGATGTCTCTAGCAGAGCCCTTGCTCACGTGACATCCTATTATTATTCCACGTGGGGAGTGTTAATTCTACTGAACGGACATCCATTCTTGCATTCTCACTGAAGCAATTGTTTGTTCTGAAGCCCGCATGCAGAGGACCTGTTATACTGTCTATGGTAGAGCAATGTAAAAACGTACTGGATGGAGTTAATATTTGCCGCTATGATTACTAAAAGGTGATTCCTTATTTTTTTGTATATACATGTATTTCGTATTTGATGTGCGATTTAAACTTTCCGAACTTCGAGATTCCAGTGCTCTTTCCATATTTGAAATATTTTTTTTTCCGCATTGATAGCATATCGACCTTGTGAGTTTATGCGGTTACTCTTCAGTGAGAGGGGTAGATCAGGGGATTAGCAGATATGAGGGATGTTTATGTAAAAACGACCAATGAGAAAAATGGGGATGACTAGTGATGTTTGAAAAGATAACGTGGTTCATAGTCGTCGTCTTCGGAGAACATATTGCGACTTTTTAGACATTTCTTGAGTTTTAAGTATAGCTAAGTATTATCTTAGAAATCATTAAATAATAAATTCTGTGGTTAAGTTTTGTATAACGATATTGTCTGCAATAATTACAAAGCCTTGCCTCTTTTTTAATCCCACTCCTGGATTGGTTAAATTAAACAGAGAAGCGGGAATAATTTATGACCTTGTCGGGAGCAATACAGCTTTAATTTATTTTCCAATTGTGGGGTCGAGCTGATGGAAAAACGAGATAAAAGTGAAATAAGCTGAGCTCACTGTAATTAACAAAGTCGCATTATCTTTAAAAATCATTTATCAAGTAAGAGAATCATAGCAACTAAATATGCAGAACTCGTGAAAAATTCAGGGCCGGTTTAGTCGGATCAAGGAAATCAAATTTCAGAATCTTTGAACCAAGTCAACAACTTTCGCTTGGAATTAGATTAATTTTAACCACTCTCGTGGCCCAATTAGAAACGCCAGCTCGGGTTCTGAATAATTTGAATATCTTCACCTTGGCAATCTGTTCAGTGGCTGCTAAAGTGAAGGAGCTGCTCTGTCGGCATCTTTGCTTCATTGCCTCCCGGGGGATCGGAAGCACATAACTCCTCCGAGAAGATATTCAAAAAATGTAGCCAATTTTGTCAGTAGAATTTTATGAATTCAAAGCCTAAAATAAAATTAGGGGTATCTTTAATTTTACTACTCGAGACAGATTTCTTTCGTTTTAGCGCTTCTTAAGAACTTAGGTTATCATCGCATTAATGCTTGGAAGTCAAATCACTTTTTCTTATGAAATACGATTATTAAATGGCCTCACCTTCGGTGGATTATTCAGTGTGTGAATAGGGAAAAGGTGGATTGGTGAAGAAAGAAGGCTATGCAAGACAGAGGGAGGCAGAGGTCTTATTGATATAATAGATCTACACCAGAAACAGACTCAGTCACTCAGAGAATTCTTTTACTCTAAACAACACACAACACCATTACACAAAGCAGTCTGCATGGCTGATACAAAATACACACCTTTGAATCTGAACAGCGTGCAGAACACCCATAACATTCCTACAACATGCACTGCCAGGATTCCCCACAGGTTTTCCATCGGGTTGATGTCTGGGGAAAGTGGTGGCCAATCCATGACACACACTCCATTCTGCAGGAACCATTCAAAGGTTGTTTTTGCTGTATGAATAGGTGCGTTGTCCTCGGTTCTGAAACGCCTAGAATAATGAATTTTGGAAGAATAATAGGATACATAAAACTCTGTATACCGTTAAAATTTGATCGTACTCCAACAAGTAGTTTCCGAGTTACGCATTCAAAATCGTAACAGTGCTCACATGCGAGTACCAACCAGCACGTGTTACGATGTTGAATGCGTAACTCAGAAACTACTCGTTGGAATTCGATCAAACTTTAACGGTATACAGAGTTTTATGTACCCTATTATTCCTCCAAATTTCATTATTCTAGGCGTTGCAGAACCTGAGTTATTAACTTGTTGATCTTGGTGGCGGCGTTTTTATTTCTGTTCATATTTCAATTAGCGTTCAAATTCGGACCCATGTTCATATGAACGTTTTTGCTTAGAATCACCCATACTACCTCTCCAAAAAGTTTTTTACATTCAATTTGAATCACCCTATATTTTGACAGCTATAATCACTGATAAAACTATCACTCATAACAGACCAGACATTACACTAGTAGATAAGCAAAACAAAGTGACCTACATAATTGATATCTCCATCCCCAACACACACAATTTACAGAAGACATACACTGACAAAATCACTAAATATACGGATCTTGCACACGAAATAAAACGCCTTTGGGGAGTTAACAAAGTACACATTGTTCCTATCGTTCTTTCTGCCACTGGGGTTATTCCACACTCGCTACACAAAAGCCTGTCAACACTAAATTTAAACCCACACTTATACAAAACCTTACAGAAAGCCACAATTCTAGACACCTGGCACATAGTAAGGAAATTCCTACACCCAAACATCAATACTCCCACGAGCGCGTAATTTTTCCCTTCCTTACATATGAGTCCCTTGGGCTTGGCCCTCTCTTGGGTCCGCCTCTGGGACTTGGCCTCCGGACTTGATCCGAGTTTGGTTTCCCCAAACAACAATAATAATAATAAATGTGAAAAAGGAAACGGGCGCATGCTTAGTGTAAGTATAAATAAATGAAGACGATGATCAGGTAGAGTAATACGGTAAACTATTTATTAAGCGTTTCAATATTGCACCATCATCGGAGGCATTCAGCTGCAAAGGTGAAGTAAACCTACAGGGAATTTACAATAACAGGAACGACGGGTCCACCAATCATGCGAATCCAAATTGGACGTCCGCATTGATTGGTGGATTCACAAATAAGAAAAAGAAGAACTAAAAAAAGAAAAATAAACTAAACTAGTATAAGTGCTTATCGATTGTAGATGTCTGCTTTATTCACAGTTTCTGAAACATGACGCCCTCCATCTCGCTTATAAGTTTATTTGTTCCAGAAAAACTAAAAAAAGTCAAACTAGAACCAGAATTTATAATTTTTTTTTAACTATTTAAAGGATATAATAAAAGAACAGCAAGCCAATCGGAGTATCTTATTCAATCTAATGATTAATCGAATGCCAGACTTGTTTCGGTTTCGTTTCAGCCGCGATTTCACTAAGGGAACGCCAGGAATAAGTAATGCTCCATTTCTTATAAGTTTCTGACTGGCTGAATGAGTTTTTTTTCATTTACGTATGGGTCAGTTTCCTTTTTCTTTCGTGCCGGACACTATAGTTTTTAATCACAGAAAATTCTTTGAAGCCCATGTGATTTAAATTTTAAGTAATCATCCTTCTACTAACCTTTTTTTATTGACTTATATATTTCTCTTATTATTTTACTTCCTTTTTCTCCATTGTAGCCGTGAACGTGGCGTACCGTAAGCAAGCGAACCAGTCGACAACGGTGAGGGGCGGCGACGCGAGTAACGCCGTCGACGGCAATCTGGGCACCCTTCACGACGGCAAATATTGCACGGAGACGAGGCGAGAAATCTCTCCTTGGTGGCGGGTCGACCTCCTGCAACCGTACGAAGTGCGTGCCGTTCGTCTTGTCACACGAAAGTGCTGCGGTAAGCTTTAACTATACATAGACAGTACCTAATCTGTAGAATAAGCTAACCTATAGAGGTTTTAGAAAAACGCAGTCCTCCCCCTTAATATCCGGACACGAATATTTGACAGTATTTGACACTGAAGGGTTGTCCTCTTTTATGATCCTTTTCATTCAACGTTGCCTCGATCATCGACCAGGATGATCTCTCGCTTTGTTTTGTTTTGTTTTTGTTTTTTTTTGAATTTGGGACCAAACAGTCCAAGATTCAGACATGTGAGGTTCCTTCTCGGCAACCTTGTTTTCATATCTACGCCACGCTTATTAACGTCTTTGGTGTTCCTATTAAAATGCATGATCAGTAAAAAGGTAAGGCAATTTACTTAATGGGAACTACAAATATAAAAGAAAGCGGCTAAAATGATTTGCTTTAATTTGTAGCAAGAGGTCACGAACAAGCTTCATCTATTCATTACCATCGTCCCTCCGAAATCCCTCAGGACTATAAAATAAAAGAAGAAACCCAGGGGTTTAAATTATGGCTAGAAGGTTCTATTCAATATTTATAGCGGTTCTTACATCATTTTAGGTTCGCGTGGCTTTCGCGTGAAACAGAAAGGAGACTTCGCCATTCTCGAGTCAGTTATCAGCTTCAACACCTTCAACGAAAGGAAGCCAAAATTTATCATCGTAAAGTGATACAAACCTCATCTCAGAGCCAGGTTTACATAAAATTAAACGAAGACATGAGAAAATAAAACCAACTATCTGAAGTTAATGACGTTCATATGTTCTATTCAGCGATGGCAAAAAAACAACTCGTTTTAATGAGAGTGAAAACATTAGAAACAAAAAATTAAGAGATACATGTACAAGTTGGTATTACAATTAATTACGAGGGTAGCCCAGAAAGTAATGCACCACAATTTTTTTCTCCGTCCCCAAGAATGGTACGAATGCGAAACTTGAAATATGCATTCTTTGAAGTTTTCGGAATGCGCGCGCAAAGTTTCCGTTTCTTCCGACAGGTAGCGTACGTGCAGCAATGGAACAACGACAGGTAGCGTACGTGCAGCAAGTTTTTTCTTGCAAGTGATGTACCTTACAAGCAGCGTGTCGTCATTGAATTTCTCACAGCAGAGCAAGAAACGGTTGGAAACATTCACAAACGTTTATGTGCAGTTTATGGAGCATCAGCAGGCGACAGAAGTACGGTTAGTCGCTAGGGACAGAGGGCGAGGCCATCAGAAAGCGGTTCGGCGGAGCTCCAAGATTTGCCGTGGTCGGGGCGGCCATCCTCGGCTGTCACACCAGACAAGATGCAGCGTGCTGATGCTCTCATTCGTCAGGACCGACGCAGAACGACCACTGACCTCTATAAGATGGACTGAGCATCACTTGTTCTCAGCATAGCAGCGAATGAAATCAGCGGCAGCCATCTTGGACAGTGAAAAGTTTCATTGAAATGTATAGCATAGTATAGGTAAGTACCAGGTGGGCAAGAAATAACGTGAGGTTTTCAGAGCTCGCTAGCGGGAATTCTATTAGGCCAAATGCAGTACATTTTGGTGTATATACTTAGTGGAACATGCAGTTTCGATTTCTGCAAAAAAAAATAAAAATAGTACCAAAAGTCGCCATAGGGGGCGCTTATTTCAAGAAAACAATGAATACCTAATTGTCAAATGAACAAATACCGTACAAACCAACTTTAGTAACAACAATAAACAATGTTTTATTTTTAATTACAAATATGTTTCAATATGACGACCAGTGTGCTGTTCCAATAGCTGCTTGCGGTACACGACATTTTCTACGGCAGCTCGCAGCATATCTGCATTAATTAGTCTGATATGTAACGTTATTTGATCCTTTAAGGTTGAGAGGTCAGGAACATATGCTTGATACACAAGGCTTTTCAAATATCCCCATAATCAAAAATCACAAGGGTTGAGATCAGGCGACCTGGGTGGCCATACCATGGGAAATGCACGACTAATTATTCTGTTGTCTGAAAAACGTTCTCGCAAGATCTGCTGCACCTGACGTCCGACGTGCGGTGGCGCACCATCCTGCATAGAATCCAGACAACCCTTTTCCTGCAATCGTGGTATCACAAAATTCTCAAGCATATCGGCATACCTAGCAGAATTGACGGAACAAGTCACCGGTCCACGGGGACGGATTTCTTCAAAAAAGTACGGGCCGATGATGAAAGAAGCAGTAAAGCCGCACCATACTGTTAGTTTCGGTGAATGCATAGGAGTTGGCAGACACACTTGTGGATTTGATGCAGCCCAAATACGCCAGTTGTGGGTATTGATATCACCATTCAAATAAAAATGTGCCTCATCACTCCATAAAATTTACCATGGCCATGCATCATCCACTTCCATACGTGCTAAAAATCTCAACGAAAAGTCAGTTCGGGTACGTTCATCTCCAGGAAGCAATTGTTGAACAGATGTGAGTTTATAGGGATAAAATGTCAATATCTTATGCAATATTTTCCTCACCGTCGAATATGGGATATCTGTTTGGCGTGCTATTGCGTGTGCACTGCTGGTACCCTGCACAGTAGTCATCTCCTGTTCCACAACAGCAATTGCAACTTCTTCAACGTGTTGCTGCCTGATTCGTTTGCGTCCCCGGCCTGGTTGCACTCCTAGAGTTCCGGTAGATTCAAATCGTTCAATCATTTTCCGTAAGTTAGTTATGCTCATCGGTCCTCTTCGTAACGTTTTCAATCGCCGGAATTCACGAAGGGCAGCACTTGCATTGTCGCTCTTCTGATAAAACAACTTGACTAATAACGCCCGGTCAGGCAGAGGAAGCGTCATCGTCCGGCCATTCGTTCGTGAATGATGGGAAATCCTCAGCCTTGCCTTTTATTGTCATGATTGCTCAACACGGAACGCGCTTATGCAAATGTATTCATTGTTTTCTTGAAATAAGCGCCCCCTATGGCGACTTTTGGTACTATTTTTTTTGCAGAAATCGAAACTGCATGTTCCACCAAAATGTACTGTATTTGGCCTAATAGAATTCCCGCTAGCGAGCTCTGAACACCTCACGTTATTTCTTGCCCACCCGGTATATCAAGACAAGATTAAACAGTATAAAAAAACCGACTTTGATGAAACTTTCACTATCGTCTAGCTATAACCAGTCCATATCTTGAAAACTACTGAACCGCTTTTGATGAAACTTGGACTGTTGCCTAAGTTGAACGATACTTAATCCAATAAAAAAAAGAATTATTGCAATTCGATTTCTAGTTCCTGAGAAATATGTGGACAAACATACATACATACATACATACATACATACATACATACATACATACATAC
>JAHWFO010101550.1:273805-304561 GCA_023313115.1 Rhysida immarginata | reverse complement strand
TACATACATACATACATACATACATACATACATACATACATACATACTGTAGCGTGCTAGAAATTGACCCTTCAATTTCCGACACGCCCAGCCCTTATTTAAAGGAAGAGATTCCTCCTCTAAATAATTAACCCTTCCCTCTAGCAAGTTAGGACTGTACCAAGACGGTTAGCGGGCAAACCCCTCAAGTTGAGTAACGAATTACTTATTAACAATTAGCCAAGCTAAAATAAGATTTAATTTAGGTTAGGTAAAATTCATAAAAATAGCTGATAACCCCAGGATTCTTGGAACAAAAATTATGCGGAAATAAAACTCAATTGTAAAATATAAAAGGATTAATGAAAAGTGAACTAACAAGTTCCAAACAAATATTTTCCTTTATTACTACAAAAGGGTAATGCCAAGATAAAAGGTTGTCGTAAACAATTTAAATAGAACAGCGTTCACCAATCGACAGGTGTAATTGTAATGGCGATGACGGACTAAAGGCGAGACCGACGAAAAGGTGTCCAACAGACAGCAAAACGTGTCAACGGAAATAACTTGGCCGTAAAGTAGTTTCTTTCTAGGCGAAGGTGAATCCGAGAAAGCCCATATACGACGCAGTCCAAAATTCTATTTAACTTCGAGACGTCTCGATAAAACGAGTCGACTAGGAAGTGCGGCATTACTAATACAGCTTGGAAGTAAAAAAAAAAAAAAAAAAAAGTACTAATTTGGAAAGAGGAGAAAAAAAAAATAAACAATTGAAGAACAATAAGTAAAAACGGAAAAATAATAAGATTAAAAAAAATTAAGTAAAAGGAGATATATACCAGGAACCTCGGGAATTGAGAAATAAGCAGGAGAAACGTAAGGATACAATTAAAAAACAAAACAATGATACCTTCCGATAGTAAGACATATAGACAGCAAGAGACAGGGATAAATTAAAAAACTGAGACGTGGGTGGGTTTTAAGGCTTGATACGACAGACTAGGTAAAGGTACGTGTTCACAAGGAGTGGGGAACAAAAAAACGAATTCCCATACGAAAAGAAGTCCTGAAAAAGAGAAACGACAAAAATAGAAAGTAACAAAAATACAACAAAATAATCAGCAACTAAAGATACAGTTCAATATACATAGGAACGTAAGCTCTTGAGAAAAACAAAGCATAAAAAAATTAATCAATCGCAATACGACGACAAGTCGGGATAAAAGTTAACATTGAGGAGATACACAGTCGGCAAAGGTGAATTGGACAACTTTAATGCGATCATAATTCTGATGCACTGGGTACAAATTCCGATGGCCAGAAGCTAGGAAGTTGTTGAAGGAAGCTTGAGGGGCAGTCTGAAAAGTTAAAACGGGAAGACACGGCGAAGAGGAATGACGACGAAGCCAACTCGGGATCAAGGACATCCGCTGACGGAGAAGTTAAGTTCGGACAAAAAAAAAGTGAGAGGTCACAACAAAGACCTGGATAATAAAGTCCGAAGCGATCCGAAAAACAAACACGTTGACGTCATCGGTTGGAAACAGAATTTGGACTGTTAGGTAGGTGACACCCAAAAACTCAAACGCCAACCCAAACTACATACAAGTTGGTTGCGAATGACAGGAGTAAAATGGTTGCTAGGAAGGGTTCCGAAGAAAGGCATCCATGCCTTGGTCGATATCCCAAAAAAAAAAATCGACATTCAAAATTGACCCAACAAAAGCAAACCACATACCACAAGGAAAGGATGCACCTCCAAAACTAGCCCAACAAAGTCCAACCGACGAAGCAGCGACAGTGATATCGGAAGACAGACGGGCAGAAGGTGGCATGTCCAAGAAGGTACACATGCTTGAAAACGGTTAGAGCGAATGGCAAAATGAATCCAACCAGCATGAAAGACATCATAATGACTCTAACCGGTCACACAGCCCAAGACGGATGGTGGGCTAAGTTTCCCGAAGCTAAAATTTCTGCTAAGTGCTTCAAGCCATAATTGGGTAAAGAAAAGGAAGGATTGACTTCCTGAAGAGCAAAGTCTATGTGGATGAAACTAAGTTCAAAACATCTATCTATATATATAAAGAAGGATGTTTGTGGGTGGGTCTGTTTGTCTGTACGTTTTTTATACAAATCTACAGTTTTATTCCGATCTTGATGAAATTTCGCATACATGACCTTCAAAGTATGAGGAAGGTCACTGTCTACCTCAGATTTCGGAAAAATAATAATTAACGATAAAAAATCGATATTCATGGTTATGGCAGGGCATATTAATGAGAAATATCTCATGACCAACAATGCAAGGCAAAGCTTGTGCAACAATAGGTATCAACAATGGTATCAACACGCAATGCACCAACACAAGGCAGGGATCAACAATCAATATCTCATGACTAACAATGAAAGGAAAAGTTTGTGCAAGTGTAATTATCCCGGGCAACGCCGGGTACCGGGTACCTTATCAACACGCAATTCACAAACACTCTGCACGGACCAACAATATATATCTCATGACCAACAATGCAAATAAAAATTTGTGCAATATAGAATTCAATGCATAGAATTCCTGTTATTCAGGCTTTTCTTAGAAAAGAGAATTCTTAGTACTTAACAATTTCTTGAAAGGCTTTAAAAATGATCAGTAACTGGAGATAATAAGTTAGCAGACTGTTGAGAAAGAGTGAAAGACAACAGAGGAAGCACTCCTTTAGCTCCGTGCTGTATTGAGCAAATGGTAAGCAAGTAAATAGAAGAATCGGCGACCGCTAGACTACACAAAGTGATGAATGGCCAATTTTTGCTTGAAGACATCGAAAGAAGAAAGGAAATTGCAACAATATCAAGTGTACATCTAAAGTAAGATTACGTGAGTAAAAAATTATTTAGACTAGAAGGCATCCTTGGAGAGGTCTATCCATTGTGAGCCTTTAAAAAAAATTTTTTCGGTAAATCAAGTCCCGGTATATCACCTAGAATGGATTTTTTCAGTGCAGAGGTAAATTCCTGTCTTTAGGATTTTTCTTAGAATGGATAGTCCCTTCGCTCTATACTGGTGATTGAGTTATTATTTAGCCAATTTGGAGGTTTAATTTAGCTTTTTGAGGTTGTTCTGTTTACCTACAAGCGTAATTATCCCGGGCAACGCCGGGTCCTCTGCTGGTCATCAATAAGTGAAGACGTCGGGGCCAGGTCCGAGGCCAGACTGATTGAAGAGCGAAGTTGTCGGGGCCCAAGCTGTGGCCTGACTGATTAACTGCCGAGCAAAAATGTCAGCAGCAAAAAGGGAAAGGAACGCACGCGGCAAGAGCGAGCGCGATGAACGCGATGAAAGCTAGAAGTCAACAATGAAAGAGGACTGTATGACTTTTACAGTAATTGTTCGAAATGACCGCCATTTGCTTCATAGCACAATTCGCAACGCCTTATGATGGACTGATGTACGCGTGGAAACAGTTGATTTGCACGGTCGCTGATGTCACCTGCTGCCGCGACAACACGAGCCGCCAATTCTTCTTCGGTATCTACGGGTTCGGAGTACACCATTGATTTTATGCTTCCCCATAAAATAAAAATCCATCGGTGTGAGATCTGGCGATCTCGGTGGCCAAGCAACTGGTCCGCCACGACCAATCCAACGACCAGGATATGTCTCATTTAGGTAATCTCTAACTGCTCTTGTGTTATTACAGTTATTACAGTAGATTGCTTGTGTTAATTGTTAAAAATAAAATAATCTAGGCCTACCAACGCACACTGCGTCCCGGAGTCATTTGATTGTTCAATGCAGTATTGTAAGTAAACGGAGCTGCGGGGACCCCATGTTCATATGACAAAAAATATTTCTAAGGACCTCTTCTATCATCTCCCAAAAAATCTGTACTCAATTCAAAAACACCCTGTATAAGCTTCATTGTTTTCAATAAATAGTTGTTGAAGAAATAAATTGTGGTGCATTACTTTCTGGGCTACCCTCGTACATAACAACTACAAAGTAACAGTCTGAGTTTATGCAATAAAACTAAATTTTCTTATCAGGATCCTTGTTCACAGACTGAATTTTCCTTATCTACAATCGAGAATTATAAAAGAATCGACAAGTTTGCCTTAAAACCTTTTCTACCTACAAATATCAATCAATTGTAAGAATCGCGATAAACTTGAAAATCTTTTATTAGTCGATATCAAGTTTATATACAAGCTGTAACACTAAGAAACTTTTGTCGCAGCAAATTAAAATCACCTCGTTCTACGAAATTCTCTGCTTGTGTGCAAAGTTTTGTCTTACTTAAAGCATTTTTTCATAACGTTGCGGTTTCTCTGTGGAGTAGTATAATAATCTGCATAATTTAGAGGAAAATAAACTTTAAGCATGGTTCTATCAAGATGATTTAAAGGATACCAATAATTATTTTCAATCGAAAAATCATTACCTATGCTTGGAGAGTATCTCCAGTTTATAATCATTATTAGGATACCAATAATTATCCAGAAATTGCCTCGGAGCTCATTTAGAATGTACTTTTAATACAATACAAAAGATTTTTTTTTTCAAATAAATATACTTCATAGACTATTGCTTTCAAATTGTTTTCAGGACAGCGACCTCTGCAAGCAATCGAAATCCGTGTGGGCAACAGCACATCCTTACGAAAGAACCGTCTCTGCACTTGGCACGCTGGGGCTTTAGGTTCGTATATAGATCTTTCATACGAGACAAAGGAATTTCTATTAGAATAAATGGAAAATGGGTCTTTGGAGGATTATTTTCACGCCATACCTCCAACATTAATAATTAAATAGAGAAAAATAGCAAAGCAAATTCCACTGCCTGGGCTCTATTTTTCTCTATTTAAGATATCTATTAATTATTAAATTTAAGTTTAAAACATTTTTCTTTCTTAATTTTCTGCCTACGAACAGTAATATGTATTAAAATATGACAAACCTAGAGAAGCATACGTTCAACTTGTTTACATCTTGACCTTTACACTTTATTTTAGAGGATGGTATCGTAAAGGAATTCACATGCGCCTTAGCAATGACTGGACGCTACGTGTTCATTCAACTAATCGACGTCGAAGGTTCTTTGAGTTTGTGCGAAGTGCAAGTCTTCACCACTCAAGGTAAGAACATATCGAAACGAATATTAAGTCAAATATAAGAGAAGTTTAAGAACAAATTGAAATAGTCAAATACATCAATCGGCTATTCCGCTTTAGAATTCTCACGTGAACGTTGCACCAATCAAAGCGATCCTGACCACGTGGCTGCCTTTAGTAGAGCGTGCTATTCATTCCAAGTGAATAAAGGAGGCAATTTCCAGAAAGCCAGACAAGCTTGCGTAACTAGCGGAGGAGATCTTGTGCACAGGTTGAAGAATACTACCCAGGTAAATACGATTCAAATCAACTTATTCCAGAGAACAAACAAAACAATAAAACGCGTTCTAGTAACATAATTCAAAAGTCTACGAAAGACAGCAGAATACGGTATTTGCATTACCAATTTCCGTGCATCTCTAAATTTCAGAACTTCCTCGCGGGTGAATTGGAACGTCTCAAAAGTCAAATGACGACCCAGTTGTTGTGGATAGGAGCTACGAAAGACCCAGGCTTGGCTGCCCGTACTTGGAGATGGATCACAGGTAGGTGATTCGTGAAACCCACCACTGCTCAGTATTGCGTTGTTTTGGGTAATTCTCAAAGCTAAATTGCACATTTAATACAAATGCAGGTGAAATGATCACGAAACCTTTATGGGGAGAGGATCAACCCAACAACTATAATGGGGAACAAAATTGCGCAGTTTTGGACGGCGGACGCAACTGGCTATGGAACGACGTGGGATGCAATCTCGACTACCTCTTATGGGTCTGTCAGTCCAGTAAGTGATGATCTTTCTTTTGGCCTACAATGATATTGTGTTCAGGTCTTCATATGACTCCTGTCTATTTTCTTTGTAGATTATGAACAATATGTGTATATTTAAAGTCGCCGGCTTTTTCTTAGAAAAGTGATTTGCATTAAATTTTATTTAATTTTCGTGTGATCTGTATGATGAATTTTCAATTTTATTTAGAGCCTACATCTTGTGGCAGTCCCGATCGACAGCAGAACACGACTTTTGATGGCATCGACTATGGAATCGGAAAGGAAGTCGGTTACAAGTGCCCCGTAGATAGCATGCTCATTGGAGATGCCATTCGTATTTGCCTCCCTTCTGGCTTTTGGAATGGATCAGCACCGACTTGCAAATGTAAGATATGAAATAAGCATGAGCCCTTTTAATGTAATTTGATTCGAAATTCTAAATTAAACCCACAAACATTATGATCAGTTCATCGGAGCATGAAAAAATTTTTCGGTTGTCATTTTGATTTCGATGTAAACTCAATTATAACAGCGTTCCAAAGGCCACCATTATCTCAGTTTAATAGTCTAATGCTGCAGAAGCGAATAATCGATCGCGAGGCGAATGTGACCCAATCGCATGCACTCGACGAAAGTAGACGAGAACAAAGAAAATGGCGGAAACGGCTTTTGAATATCGAACATTCCTCGGAGGAATCGTTTCAATGGCTGCTAGGAATCGTCAGTCAACAGATAATGGCACTCGCAAACTTCGCCCATAAAAGTCACACGACTGACACGCGGTGCTCTCAACCGCCAACGACCTATCTCAAAATGCATTTGGGAGACTTACGCCGCCCTTTTCATGGTTTTCTGCGGCCACTCGACCGATCATCTCTGTCGACATTGGTATCGTGTGATTCGAGTGCTTTTTACTGCAACGGAAGATTAAACGGCACAGATAAGAACCATAAAAATGGGAAGTTTCTAACAATGGTAAAAGAACGACGAGACACCAAGTGTATACATTGCACAAACGTTTACCGATGACTTATAATTGCCATCTGAGGAATCGACATTGATAAATTACACGAAATTCCAGTAAAGTTTTACGATTCACATTATTTCAGATTCCAAAGAGAACATTTCAAGATAAACGACCCCTCTCTCCGAAGCATTGTTTCCTGTAAGAGAATGAACAATAACCATTTTGTTGCGCTTTTGTTCTCTTAATTCAGGATCAAGCGAAGAGGTCAAAAGTTGCGTTATTAATTAAAAGATGCAGTCGCCGAAGGATAACAACATCCCACCTCATTGGTCGGTTACACAGAACGCTAAATTTTACATGAATGTGCGTCATTCTTGCGTCAAAAAAAAAAAAAGTAAAAAATGTTCTCAGTGCTTAGGATTCACTTAAACCGACAAATAATTTACGACCATTTTTATTGTTCTATATTATTTCTTGGATACAAATGATTTGATTTATAGATGGGTAATCGGCTTAGCGTGATACGAAATAATTCCTCTGAAGAAAATTATGAGATTCCATGAGAGCAGTATGCAAACTAATGAAATTCAATTGTTATCTGGTTTCCTTACTATATATACAAAATAACGCTAAAAATTAAAATGTTTCTTTCAATCTTCTCCATTTCTTTATTATATGCTGAAAATCACATATTGGTTTCGCTCTGTTTGTGTGTCCGTCTGTCCGTCCGACGATTACTCGAGAATGCTTTAACTTTTTCAAATTCTAAATTCGCTGTTCGATAGAGACCCTTCCTGAGCTCACCTGATTAGTTTGATTGAAATCGGTCTAACAGTCACGTGACTATTGAGACACCCCCCCCCCATTAAATTTTTTTATTGGCAATATAAGGCATGTAATATGTCATTCGAACGGGAATGACGAGCACAAGAAGAATATGACATTCCTTTCGATTTTCGAAATGCTACGTCCGAGAAAATGACCTCCAAAAAGTACTTCAATGACCCATTATTACGAGCTTTAGCTAAAGCTATATACGTGTAAGAATACAAGCTTAATCGGTAACTTTATGTGTCCGGCTGGCCAATCGTTTGCACGATAACGTGAAAATGGAAGAACTTAACTGCGATATATCAACTTTTGATGAGCTCTCGTGGACCCCTTCAAGCACGTGCACTAATATTAAGAATATGAACTTAGGACATGTAATATATCAATCGATTCGTACTGATGAGTCATAAGTGAATATAGTGTGTTACTTCTTGTTTAACATTTAGGCATTGTTGATGTCAGCTTGGAGCACGTGCCCATTATGAAGCTTTGTCAATGCACGTGCTCATTTCGTTTTTAAAATTCACTGCTGTTAGGTCTATTGTTAAAGTGGATAATAATGTTAGGCCTGTAGTTAAAAATTGCTAATTAATGTTAGGCCTCTTGTTAAAAACGGCTAATTAATGTTAGACCTATATTTAAAAAATGACTAAATGATGTTAGGCCTATAGTTAAAAATGGCTAAATAATATTAGGCCTATAGTTAAAAATGACTAAATAATGTTAGGCCTATTGTTAAAAATGGCTAATAAATGTTAGGCCTATATTTAAAAATGATGTGTGTGTGGATAGAATCAAAGGAATTTCCATTGTTTATTTAAAGCAACTGCAAGTAAAAGTGAAATATTAAAATTTAAAATTACATCTGCGTCACAGGTAAAGCTCCTTGGAATGCTTACAAGATTTTTCCCGACAATGCTTTGCAACAATGATTTTTCTTTTCTAACGTTTATGGTAACTTTGATTAAGAAGGGATGAATGGCTCTAGTAGTGGCGCAGTAGTTTAAAACATTTAGACGTGCGAGCATTTCATTTCTCATTTCGTGCGTGTTTGGAAAGATTCGTGTGAACGCTGCAATAGAATACGTAAATTTACATGCAGTTTTCGCTATTGCTGTATATAAAATATTACTGTAATATTAAACAACACATTTTTATATTCTTCTTTTCAGCATATTTGAAGATCGTTTTACGAGTTATATTCTTGTTTACTTTTGGCAGATGTGAACTGCGGCCCCGTAGAATCCATCGTCAACGGTCGCATCTTGTTAATGGATAATCGAACGACTTTTGGCGGAAGGGCTATCGCCAGTTGTCATGACAACTTCACTCTAATCGGAACGAAGGAACGAAGGTGCCTCGGCAATGGTTCATGGGAAGGAGAGCAACCCATCTGTGTTGGTATGTAGGCAGGAAATATTTATAATTAAAACTTAATATATAGAAACTTAGATTCCTCGTACTGTTTGTATTTATTTTATTGATAATTTATTAAAGATGTAAGTAATCTATCTATTATTAGCTAATTTTACGGAAATCGCAGCTGACGAGAGAGACGGGCCACGGCCAACACCAACCAGATAAAGAAGGCCTGCTGAAATAAGCTATTATTAGTAGAAATACGATTAATTATGGCCTTTTTAGTGTGATGTAACAATAAATGACGTTTCAATGCGCAGGGCTTCATTATCTTGTACGGCACTGAAAAGTCACAAGACCATAGTAGGCAAAGCAACAATGTAACCTTCATTGTCTCCATCTTGCAATTTTAATAATCAGTATTTTTTATCATTTCTTTGAAACAATAAAGGTTGGGTTGTTGCTCTGCTTACTATGGTCATGTGGCTTTTCAATGTCGGGGCCTGTCTCTTTCGTCGGTTACGACTAAAATCTGTTTGTCTATCTCTATGGCATTTGTAAGAAGCACTTTCTAAAGAAGCACTTCAATTGAAACAGACAACAGAATTTTCATTTCTTTTTTGTTCTATGGTACTGTTAAGTGAAAGTCTATTTTTGGACGATCCGTTGTTTTTTTTTTAAATAAATAATCAACAATTTTTATTTTAGACTAGCTGTTGCCCGCGACTTCGTCTGCGTGGATGTTGAAAAATTCTAAACCGGAACACAGTTAAAAAAGTTGCAGTATAGATATTAGTATATATATGCATTTAAGTCGTAGTGTTCGCTAGAATTACGATACACTCAGTTCCATAAGGTCATATGCGCGGGCAATCAAGGAAAATACTTTCACGGTAAGCCAAACGATAGCGCGTTTTAATTTGCTACTAACGCCATCTGTTGTTTGTTTTATGAACTAAAGTATACCTTGTCGCATGCATACTTCCAGCGTATTCAACTACCAGCTTAAGAGAGTTTAGCCTAGAACTCTGATTCTAACGGCGTATCACGATAAATCATACACCATTTTTTACGTTATACCTAAAACAACGCAACTGTGAAATCCGCGTTAATTTTCGTGTAGTAGTTTTTGCGTGATGAGGTAACAAACATACAGACAGATAGACAGACAAAAATTCTAAAAATGATTGTTTTGGCTTCTGTTAGTGTTAGTATGACCTGGTGCATAAGATTTTCCTTAAATATTTTCTATGTACAGACACGGGGTCGGCTAAAGTTTTATTATAGGTACAGATAACCACAGAGAGGCGAGAAATTTCTTCACTGTCCATTCACTGTAGTTGGATAGAAAAGAGAGTAAAAGATTAATCTGTTTATTTCGACTGCCAGATATTTGTAGACGTAAGATTCTACAAGTACGATATACTTAAATACTCACATACTGTATACTTAAATTATTACATAACAATTATCATAAGAAGAAAATATGAATTTGAGCTCATGCATGTTGGTATCCTGAGTCACATGTGAAAACAGGATTACTGATCCTTTTGTTTCCTATAAAGAAAACTTCTTGCGGTTAATTATCTCAAAAGCACTAAGATATCTAATGAGCTTAACAGGAGTGCTTATTATTGTCATCATTTTAAACTGATTTGATATTATGGGTCTTTATTTTAATTATCTTAAAAAAGAATTCGCCATAGGGAATGCTGTACAGGATAAAAGGGAAATTCTCATAGTAACGATTCTGTCCATTGCTTATAAGATTATTAAGGCCTTTGATTTATCAATTTCTAAAATTTTTAACTTCTATCGACTGTTTTTACAGAGTGGCACTGTGTCTGTATCACAATATGCATGCTTGGATTTAAGATCATCCCGTGAACTAAAACAATAGGGACAAACAATAAGAGGTGATTCCTGACCAGAAAAGGAACAATAAATCTCATATGAACACATGTCTGGAAATGGAGAAATTACTACAGTACATGATATTACTGTGGCAGTGCAACGTTACAAAAGATGTTTGAAGTGGCCTCCTTGGGATTCAGTGCAAGCGTTCACATGTCGCATCATGAACTGCTACACTCGTTCGAATGTTCCAGCTTATACCCGAACAGCCTGTTCAAGTGTCTCCATATCAGGAACTTGCTCCGCATACACAACATTTTTGATGTGTTCCCACAAGTCATGGGGGTTTAAAAAAACCGCCCTCCATGTTCAAAGGACCCCTTCTCTCACACAAAGGCCGAAAGATGGTCGCAAACGTTTTGTGATTCGGATGGTGCTCCCTGTCGGGGTGCTTTTCTTGATATATCGTGCGGTCTCTCGACCATTCCCATGTGCTTCTCCGTATGTGAAAACCATCTCGGCTTCTTCCTGATATGAATACAAGACCATTGTACCTCCGTTGCACGAAGACCACTCAAAAGTAACTCTGCAACAGAAAAAAAACACACTATCGTGCTTACGATTATTGCCATTTCCGGACATAGGTTGATATGAATTTTTTGTTACCTTTCTTGTGAGGAGTCCCGCCCCTGAAGTTTGCCCCTGTATTATTTTAGTTCACCCTGTATAGTCCTCATTGTTTAGAAAAAAACAGGAAATTATTTCAAAAAGAAAATTGATATTTGAAGTACGTATAGTTAAAGTACCATGTACATCCTGTTTGAAGTTAAACGTAGATTCCGCGAGATACGCAGCGCCGACTACATGTTAAAGTTTATGTAAATTTTAGGATATATCTGAGAATTTCTTTGCGATTTGTTCAATTCCACTTCCAATATGATGCCTACCTGTCTGCTTAAAAAAAATAACTACCGGTATTTATTACTCTTGCCTTCTTAGCAGTGTACTTTCTGATCTCTTCTATTTACGAACTACAGAATGTAGTGAGACCAATGGAAAGTAATTAAAATGGTTGCGCGTGAGATCATTTCTGAAAATGACACCACCTGATGAATTTTCTGCTTTGTTCGTTCGCAGTGGGAGTTTGCCCTGAGCCGCTGAGAATTCTCAACGCCACCATGACGATGAGTGGCGTGCGAACGGGCGACAACGCCACCTACACGTGTCACGCGGGACACTCGCTCGAGGGAGACCCAACCATCACGTGTACTCCAGGAGGAAAATGGTCGGCAGAACCACCCAGTTGCAAATGTAAGTACTGGTATTCTTCTAATTATATTATTGATTTCCGTTTACATAAATCACAAGCTTTTGAACATGTTTGGAAGCATTTAGTGTGTCATCCTACATCATGGCACGTGAACTCTTCACTATTCATTGCTCTACGTAAATGCCACAGGAGTACGTGAAATATATATTGCGGCTAGTGGGGAAAGCGATCGAATACTATTCATTACTTTAGTTCAATTGGCAAAGATCAACAACAGTAGAATAGACTACCCAAACTGGGAATCGCGCTGACTATTCGTTAAGAGGAAAACGCACCGGACTATATATATATATATATAAACAAACAAACAAAAAAAAAACAATTAACCGCAGCATGCTTATTCAGTTTAAAAATAATTATCTAATGTTAGGTAAAAATTATTTCATCAATGAAGACAAATTGGATTTAAAAAACGAATTCATTTATTTCGATTTATGGTCTGCAAACTCATACGGAATGAGGTAATTTTTGTGTCTACGGCCACATTCAGTAAAATAGGAACGTTACAAATTAAAACATGTTTCCTTAGACATTCCTAGGTTGTTCGCCTCCATAGTCTTGAGAATTTTTATCAGAGTTGTTTAAGTTGTGACGCCAGGCAGCATTTCAGAATCTCTACTACAATAATTGCCAAGTCATTAACCACAGTGTTTTCAGATAATTGCCATCTTCTAAATGGACTTTAATTAGACGTTTGGTAGAGAAATCTTCAGGATTTACTTATTGAAAAATCCAAACAGTCATTTACAGAAACAGAGGGGCGCCGAGTTTTTTCTGCCGGTCTTTAGTTGCTTCTTAGGTAGTGCTACACACTCGTTGGACTCGTAACGCGGCAACGTTATCATTCCTATAGAAATGAAGATTTTTAAACTGGATCCGTTAAAATGTTGCTTCACACAGTTTATTTTTAATTCATTAAAATAAAATCTATACTTCCGGATAAAAGCACAAAGTTTTCTGCTGCTTCCGAGTTGTTGAACAAGCGCTTTATTGGAATGTTTACCGCAATGAATCTTGTTAATTGGTTAGAGCGTTGCCACCGATAGGCAAGGCCCCTGGTTCGAGTCCAGGTCGCGGAATTTATCCTTCCCTTTTCTTTTTTTGTTCACGAATCTTGTTAATGTTAGACGAAGAATCGGGTTTGTTTCGTCCTGCGAATGCCGAATGAAAGCTAGCCAGTTGTCATTCTGTCATAGAAAATTGCATGAAATTAATTTCCTTTGTTGCATTTGCCACAATCTATTTTCGATTTCAAAATACGGGAAAAATTGAGAGGAGCCAATTAATCATTTAAGTGGAGCACATACACGAACGATGACGACACTAAACGGTTGATTTCAAATAATTTAGAATAAAATGTTAACTCATCCACTAGAAAAAATAATTTTTCTTTTATCATTCATTCTTTAGACGTGGACTGCGGGTTGCCACCACCCATGAGAGCTGGAGCGTTCTTCTTACCTGATAACGCCACAACCTTTTCTAGCAGGGTCACTTACCGATGCGCTGATAACCATGTACTCAGGGGAATGGCAGAGCGCACATGCTTGGCCGACGGCCAATGGAGTCGCGAGGAACCTTCGTGTGAAAGTATGTGTGAAAATATATGCATACGCAGTATGCAAATACTCTTTTTTATTTCTTTTTACTACTTGGCGTGTGTATTTCACGTTTTAAGAGTTGCCCTATACAGCCCTACCTTTAATATTAGGATACTCTCTACGCATGCAAAAAAAAGTGAAGCATCAATCGCCTGAACAAGATTACAAGGTGGGTGTTAAGAGAAATTAACAGGCTATCATCGTTGAATGATAATCGGAGCTACATGAACGGTGGGCATTCTTCACTCACCTGTTGATGCAATCATACATGCCGCCGAGAGCCGGTGCTAAAAGCAGATCCGCTGCTAGTGAGATAATCCCGAACTGCTCCGACGCCATCTCTGTCCATTATCCAGAGGTTTTCTAAGCAGCACTGCGGGAATCTGCTTTATCTTTGCGACTTCTGGACTTATTTCACGTGGTAGTGTAATGCACCAAGTGAATTATGGTCTGCCTTCAAATGGTGTCGCATCCTCTTTAATGACGAATAATTCGTCAACCTTGGAGCGGGTGATCAATGCATACATTACATGGAGATGGACTGGGAAGGGCTATCACTTAGGCTGCACTTTGGAGTGCCCCTTATTAATAGTGCTGGTGTATTTGTATACAGGGTGTATCTGAAACCCTGTCACAAACTTTTAGGGGAGGTAGTATGGATGATTCTAAGCAAAAAAGTTCATATGAACATGGGTCGGAATTTGAACGATAACTGAGATATGAACAGAAATAAAAATGCCGCCACTAAGATCAACAAGTTAATAACTCACTTTCTACAACATCTAGGATGATGAAATTTAGAGAAATAATAGGGTACATAAAATTGCGTATACTGTTAAAATTTGAATGAATCCCAACGAGTAGTTTCCGAGTTACGTAGTCAATATCGCAACACGTGGTGGTTAGTAATCACATGTGAGCACGTGTTACGATGTTGAGTGCGTAACTCGGAAACTACTCGTTGGAATTCGTTCATATTTTAACAGTATACACAATTTTATATACCCTATTTTATTTCCCCAAATTTCATCATCCTAGATGTTGTAGAAAGTGAGTTATTAATCTTGTTGATCTTAGTGGCGGTATTTTTATTTCTGTTCATATCTCAGTTATCGTTCGAATTCCGACCCATATTCATATGAACTTTTTTGCTTAGAATTATCCATACTACCTCCCCTAAAAGTTTGTGACAGGGTTTCAGATACACCCTGTATAGGGAGGAGACTTCTATGTCCACGATCTTACACTTCTAACAGTGGTGATAGTTGTTAATAGTTCACCCCTTCCAAAAGCTTTCTTCGTAATGTGGTCTTCCTCTTTTGGCGCTCTATCGGTTGAGGAAATACGAATAACGGGCCCCATGGTTATTTTATTCTGTAAATACTGTGACCAAATGTTCGTGTGTTATTGAAGGAACACACGATATCCGATTCGTTTTATACGATTGTTTGATTCGAATTTTTTTAGTCCACCCGAGTAGTCTCTACAGTTATATTTCGAAATATTACCGATCGTTTGTTTAATTTAAACATTTTCTCTTTCTCCCTCCCTTTCTTATCGATGAAGTCATTTCGTGCGGAGAGCCAGACGTGAACGACGGTTCGTATGTCGTGGGTTACGAATTCACGGTCGGAGCGCTTGTCGAATACTTCTGCGATCCTGGTCACTTGATGAAAGGCGAAAACAATCGTACTTGCGACCCTTCGGGCAACTGGACTGGAATCGCTCCCACGTGCACATGTAAGTATCAAAATAAAATGTCTTTTCATGACCTAGCTTCTGTTTACTCGATAATTTTTTTATGCTTCCTTAAACTAAGAACGGGTAGATATGTATTTAATGCGATTACAATAAAAAATTTCGAGGACCAATCAGATTGTGGACAAATCCATTTATTAAGCAAATTTGTATGCGCTTCCAGTTTCGAAATACTGTCCAACGTCCACGATGTGCCACTGTCAACCTCAGTACAGTTGGAAAAAACTCTTCATAACATTTGCTGGAATCGCTCGTAAGCCCTGCTGCGATGACCTCCACGATTGGCACAGTTCTCTATGAAGTTGTTATTACCGCATGAAGGGAGGTTAGGAGAATTTGCAGGCTGTAGAAAATTGTCGTGCGTTTATTGGTCAGCTCATTTTGCATCAAGTCAGAGCTATGTTCAGGGTAATTTCCTTTTTTGGAGAAGATATGCGGCGGTCAAGAGCGCTAAGTCTCAGGTCTTGTCGTTCTCGAAACCAGCGAGTTGCGGGTTCGAATACCGCTGAGGGCATGCATGTTTGCGTTTATCCCTTTACCAAGTAAAACCTTAGCTAGGCTAAATTTCCAATAGATCCAATGGCTATTTAACATCCGCGACACAGAAAAGGTAAAAGACGTATGGCTTCTTTCCCATACATCCGCTGAATTATCTGCAGCGTTCCGATCGGAGATTTGCCTATTTTTGGCAAAAATCGATGTTTATTCGTATTGCCACTACTATAACTTTTTGATTGTAGTAAGAAAGTGAATTAAAACGCAGAAATCTATACATTTTTAAACTATTTAAATTTATAGTTGACATAGATTCTTTTTTTAGAATTTCTGCATTATCTACCTATTAGCTTCTCTTCAGCATTACTAAAATTTATGATTCTTTTTTATTACTAGAAAGGCATTTTTACGAATAACGAATTGTTTCGTCATCAATTATATTATTTAAGACAGAGTTTTTAAATGACATCATTAAGTAATTTTACGAGGCCAACGAGATAACCAAGCCTGGAAACGGAAAAGTCACCTGACCATCGGGGTGCAAGCAACAATCCAACCTTCACTGTTTCCAACAAAAGGAAAAGCACTGATTGTTAACATCCAAGAGGGAGACAGTGAAGGTAGGATTGTTGCTAGCACCCCCGATGGTCAGGTGACTTTTCCCCTTCCAGGCAACGCACCATAGATATAAATGGTTCCGCTGAAAAATGAAGCTAAAGTTTCTAGCTCCCGATAGGGTGGGAACTCCATTGAAAAGTAGCGCTGCATGTACAATCGTCTCAACTGCGCCTGCAGCGCCGCTCTATCGGGAGCTAGAAACTTTAGTTTCATTTTCAGTTTCAATGAAAAACCTCTATTGTAGGTCACGGTCGGCCCTAGTCAACGCCTCCTAAAGAGAAGGCCTGCGGAAAAAAGGTGTATACATTGTTACATCATCATCAAGCGGCTATTGTTAATCTACCAATAATAAGCCCTAAATTTCAGTATTTGATTTTGGTGTCATGGCAATCACAGAATGAAAACTGTCTAATTGTTTCATTTTATTTCAGCCTTTCTATATCAATATACTTTTCTTAATAAAATTATATGTAACCATCAGATTTTAATATGCATCTTGGAATTGAATTTAAAATGTTTGGAATATAGTTTTATCTCTCCCTAAATCTAATATTATTATAAATTTTAAGAATTTTGAAATACTCATAATTTCTAACGTTGTAGAGCAAAGGATTTCTTTCTATATTCAATAATCAAAATCATCGGGGTTTTTTTTACGATTTTTCGTACGAAAATAAAAAAAATACGAAAACGAAATAATTTAAGTGGCAATTTCATATTTGCTTATGATTATTTTTTGTTTTCGTCAAACAAGTTGCGCTGTGCGCACGAAACCGATATTTCATTTTTACGAAACGAAAATTTATTTCCCTTGCAGCATTCGGCACTCTTCAAAGTGGATTCTTCCAGTCGATGCAAAAGTTAGTTATCAACATTTTAGAAGAGACATTTTATCAATCGGCTCAAAAACGCGAAACGAGCAGATGCGCAGATAAATGCGGACTCGTTTCATCATACGAAAATTGGATACGGAATTCTCTATCAAAATCTTAGAAAATTCCCTTACGAAAGTGGATAAACGCAAACGAAAAATAGTATAAAACGAAAAAATTCAATCGTATTTTTCGTTTTCGTTTTTTTTTTTTTTTGATTTTCGTACGAACATTCGGAAACTGTCTAATCGTCTTTTCCCCGTTTGGTGCAGTGCAGTGAAGCCAACTTTCGTGATTTCAGGCGGAACTTTCATGCACCTCACACCAGCGCCTACAAACTGCTGAATATACAATTTCATAATGAATTCTAAAAAATATATTAACGAATAGTGGGTGGGGGGAGACAACATTGTCATTTTTCAAGCATTGGATCTAGATAGGAGGGTAAATTGCCAGCCAATGGCTATTACTGACCTACTTACTGCCAGTGGTGATCCAAACTAATAGGAAGCCAGAAATGCCTTTCGCTTGAAATTATTCTCCTTTAACAAATTTAACAGGTGGCAGTCAACCATGTAATTAGGATTAAACCAAGTAGCGTTTACTAATGTCGTCAAGCGCGACAGAAAATGTTCGCGTTACTTTCTATATCCAGCAACGGAAAGAACTGGACATAGTATGACTCCTTCCGTCTATAAAATTAGCCTTTACGATAATTAGTGCGTTCATCATAGTACGACGATTTATCGTGGAATTTTAAAGTACATTAGCAAAATTGCTATAAAAAAGTTGGGATGCTTCGCAGTAAAGTGCAGGATAACACGCGATCATGTGCTGCCCAGAAAAAAAAAATTGAAGAAATTTAGATGGAAAAGGCTGCGCCACCCACTCTATAGTCCAAATCTCTTTCCGTGTGACTAGCAAGTTTTAGTCCTTAGAAAAAATTCCTGCGAAACAGTTTTTATTGAGCAAAGAGAAAGCGGTCACTGAATGATTTAGTTCACAGGAGGAAATGGTAACTCACAGGAGCAAGGAATTCACCTGTTATTGATGCAGCGGGATAAGTGTCTTCAATCCTATGGAGAATTCTTTTGGTTCATTCCCTACTTTTGGAGTGAAGAGTGGTTCACTTGATCACTCTTGATAGATCTTTTCATCTGCAAGGTATAATGCCTCAGGTGGGAATTTTTTTTTTTTTACTTTGGGTATAAACAAAACATTCTCAACATAATTTTGAACAGTAAATTCTCAACTGGAATTGCATGTCTTTTTTTATAATCTTATAATTTGATAGAAGATCAAAACTTAACAGCATTTCAAAATTGGAGACGAAGGCTAGCACTTAAATTGTCGTAAATAAATCATGTTTCGCGATCAAAGTAAACAGGAACGGAATGACATTTCTAAGTTTTCCGTGATAAAATACCGCATCCGCAACGTCACTCGTGTCTTTTTATTACAGAATGATTTACGGTGTTTCCGCGTTTCCTCTCTCGTGCTTTATTAAGAGAAAAGAACGCCTACCAAAACACACCACACCCCAGAAGAAAAAAAGAAAGCCCTCCCCCCTCCCTCCCTTATGATACCGAGAAAGAAGAGGTGAAATCGTAAAACAAAAAGTGATTCATCTGCAGGGAATTCCATTAATGATTCCGTGGAGAGAAAAGCAAACGGAGAAAATGGCCGCCGGCCAATGGTGTTCTCCTTTGTTGTCTACAAATGTAATGTTCAAGGAATTTTTTTCTTTTTTTTCTTATCTCCTTGTCGAAATGTTTCTCTCGAGGAAAAAGATACTCGGTGGTTAAAGGAGCTCATACGGGAGTCGTTATCGATGATTAATAGCATGTGAAAATAAAACACGCGGTAAGGGCTTAATTTAGAGAAAAAGTCTACTCCGATGATAGCAGGTTTGTCGCTGGCACAAGATGACAATTTCGAAGGGTGCGGTGCCATCTAGGACAGGGAACGACTAATATCTGGGTTAATGGATCAGGACAACCTTCATTAAAAATACCTCTTTTCCTAAAATGGTTTTGAAACAGAGGCCTTATGATTTCCATCCAGTTACCCACGGAAACCAGACTATTTAGGATTTTAGAATATTCTGTTTTAAGTGAAATACTTTTTATCGCAACTGTCTTTGTGTTTCTCCATTTGATCGTTTGAATGCAGCACTTAGTGCTGCTACCGCCATAACATTAGATGGTTGTGCTGTCTAATTGCTTTCTGTGGTTTCAGATGAGGTCAAGGCCCCTTTACTAAACTAATTTATTGTATCATCTAATCGGAAGTCAATGAATTTAGAAAGAAGATTGCTTTCGTTATTATTCACCGAGCGGGTTCTTTCGTCACCTAATGACTTTAAGCATATTAACTTGTTTTCAAGAGAGTCTTCGACTTTTTTTACTACATGCGTATTTTAATAATAAACAAGCCAGCGGTGCACCGCCACACCGGGGTAACGCCGAGAGTAAAAGTTTTTAAAATGAATGGACGTGTATCTTTTGGTTACGTGTAAAAATGTATCCCCATGCAACATATACATCTTATGCAAAAGCAGAGGCGGAAATAATGGAGATGATGAAACAAGTTTATAGAGCCATGGGTTGTCGTGCAACGTTTAAGAGGCACAAACGTTTCGTATAACGCGTGGAAAGATTGGAGGATGATGCGCATTCCGGTCGCCGACGAACAGCAAGAAAGGAGGTTGGTTGGTTTATTTGGTATTAACATTCTTTTCAACTGACATGGTCATTTCAGGACGGCGTTATAGGGGCCGCAAATTTTGCCTCGCAAGGGTTCTTTAACGTGCAGCCGGCAAACGACTACACGGAACAACAGCTTTACTTCCTTCCGAAGGAAGTGCGTGATCTCAGGATTTTCCCCCTGAAAAAATCCTCGTCGTCCTCGGCCGGGGTCGAACCCGCGTCCTCGAGCATCAGAGGCGATCATGCAACCACTGAGCTACCGAGGCCGATGAGAAAGGAGGCCAAGATTAAGGAGATTCAAGCTATGATTCGTAATAACCGTTACCAAAGTAATTAAAATATCGCTGCTACGTCGAGGATCAAACAATTCTCTCGAGGAAAATCAACATGTGCAAAGCAGCGTGAAGACCGCTGGTTCACCAGACAACACCAATAACATTTCCCCCAGGGGATGTCATTTTCCAGGTTTTCAAAGCTCTTAGCCATACCATTAGCAATATCAAATTATGAAAAAGAGGTTAAATTTTCCCCTGGCTACAGCAGTCACCAGACCTCAGCATCATCGAGCCACTCTGGATCCGTTCTAAAAGGCAGAGCATCCAATACCGTTCCACGTCTCTCAAGTAACTTAAACATGAACAATGGTTTTAAATTCTATAACTACTATGCATGCCAACGGTAATCCTACACTACATTGACAAAGGCTTCCCTTTCATTACGAGGCGTTTTCATTATTTTCTCTAACCCCTGTAAAAATTGAGAACTGAAGACTGTTAAACGAAGACTGACCGAGCCAGGAGTGCATTCTGGTCACGTAGGCCATTCTTCCGATTACCCTTGGCCTCGGACCATCCATCAAATCGGGTGATTTTCAACGAATTAAAAAAGCACGTTATTGAAATCTGAGTCTATGCATTTGTCACAAAAAATTTAGAATTTTTGAAATTCTGACTTCGGATTTTAAAAGATCATCAAAAAGTAGAATAGGAATGTTAGTCTATAAGACCGGCCATCTCTTTGTCTTCATTGATAAAAGTGAGTTCAAAACGTTAAAAGTTCTTGAGCTTTAGATTTTCGATTCGATTTTATCGGTGAAAACAAAGACACACAAATCTATTTTAAAAACTTAGATGATTAAATTAGGCACGGTCTTACATTAATCTTTCAAATCGCCGAAAAACGACATATTGCTGAAATTGCGCGATTCTATGCAGGATTCAGAAACAATTACCTTGCAAGAGATCAAAGATGATGAAGAACTTTATAATAATGAGGCAGTGATTTCGAACCAGATGATGGCGAATTATTACCAGTTTGCAGTACGGCAAATAAAAATCCAGTTTGTAAAATTAAAAGTGCACCTTGCGAAAAAAAACTGTACTTATTTATCTTTTTATCCCCCATGTTTTTATCCTTTCTATCCAGACTTTACCCTTTTCATCTCCTATATTTTAACACTATTTTAGGACGCTGGAATTAAAAATTTCACAAGCTGCATTTTTTTTATTTCGCAAAATACATTTTTAATTCTCCAAAATGTATTTTAACTCGAAAAAGCTGTAAAAACAGCATTTAGTCAGCTACAGAAAATGGTATTGGGGAGCGGATCAACACCTCCTAAAGAGAAAGCCTCTGCACGGAAACCGTCATACATTGTTACATCATCAGAGTAGTGCAAATTCAGGGCTTATTATTGGTAGAAATACGAATAACAAAGCACAACTATGATGATGTAACAATGTATGACGTTTCCGTGCAGAGGCTTTCTCTTTAGGAGGTGTTGAGCGGATGCAAGCATTAAAGTTCTAGATAGATATCTATCTAGAATTTTAGCAAGCAAGTGCTGCCACCTACTCTCAGCTTTTAATCAACACGGTCAATAAGTATCTTTTTAAATTATTAATCATTTTGATTTTAAACACAGCGTAATTCTTACTTGTTAGTCTAAAATTTTTATCATTATTAATGGAGATAATAATAATAATAAGAAGAAGAAGAAGAAGAAGAAGAAGAAGAAGATTTAGACAGTCAAGGGCAGCTACAAAAAGGCAACTTTTTTTTTTTTATTAAAAATGTAGCTTATAAAAATATTAAATTGAAATAAAATTTCCAGGGACTTGGTGATGCAAACTTGCGCATTCTCAGCTAGTTTAATTTTACTGACGTAGAAAAATTTCAACAATTTGTAGAGCTACGTCGAAGTAATGCCAATTTAGACTAGCCTGGCGATGCAAAAAGGCCAGTGCAACGACTGGCGATGAATTTCCTTTATGGACAGAACATCAGAGAGATCTTTCAGACGAAAACAGCATCTCTGAATACGAGAAAACGTTTAAAGAGATTGGTAACTTGCTTGACAGATGAAGGTCAGGACGCTCAAGCGCAAGCGATGAAACTAGAACGCGTGTGGGAAGCATTTCCGCACAGTCCTGGAAATTTCTTTCTTATTGTGTTAAGAGAGTTCGGTATGTGAAATGCAACTGTATGCAAAATGGTACACTAGTTACGGACATTAAATATTTAATGAACTTAAAAAGCGAATCGCTGACGCAGATGATACTACCATGTTTATAAGAACACGGCAAGAAGACGAATATAGTCTTGAATTAAAACAAAACAAAAAAAACATAGTTTCCATCTTGTATAGTTTTCATGACATTAATATTTGAAATGTGTTAGGCACTTTATATACATCCTGTATATTAGGTGAAGAGAAATTAAGATTCCCCTAATGTGGAGAAACGGATGCAAGTATAATTATTACGGTTGTTGAAAAGCCTACTGGCACCAACATAAGCTCATTGTGGTCTAATGGGGGCCCAACCAGTTTCAAAATAAAATAGGTGTATACTAAATATATCTCACCTATTCGACCGAGAATCTCCTTTTAATTGCACCTTGGAGAGAATGGCCATTGATTGTTACTCGAAAGAATGCTTCCAAACGCATATTTCACTGGGAACAGTCAAAATCTCAGATATATTTATCATTTGTATATGTGACAAACTCTCTCTCTCTTTCTTTATTCTTGGCTCCAACTAAATTCGAATCCACGACCCAAAAGCTGTTATTCTACTGAGGTCACACATGTATTCCCAATGGGAGTGAAACCTGAAAAATTAATCCATTACCCCACATACCAGAAAATGCTTCTTTTTTATCATATGTAGCCTCTTGTCTTTTCAACAATTCCCCGACGCATTTCTCCCTTCAATAATCCTCTCTTAACACATAATCACAGCGACTGCAATTCTAATACTGTTTACACGATTGGAACTACAAGATTACATCAACATATAAAGAAGCGAGTAATCGTGACTCTTTGTTACGTTCCTTTGGTTAATTTGAAACGATTCCATTGGGGATTTTTCGGACAAGGGTGACTAAGCAAGCAGCTATGGCCAACTTTTTTATTCCATGCAACCAACCAATATAATTTTTTTCCTTATCGGATTTTTTCCCGCCTCAGCTACAGGAAATTAAAATGGAACGAAAATAGCTAACTGGATTTGGGTTTCAGGTCAGAACGCAATGTTTTTTTTTGTCCCTGCACACCCTCTCAACGGGTGTCACGTGACCGGAATGGACCCCCAAATGCCCTTCAACCGGAACTAAACAAAGTTCTTTACTTTCACTCCTTTTTCTTTCTCTCTAAAAAGGAAAGTTTTAAACGAATAAAAATTGATAACAGCGACTCGAGAGAAGATGGACGGTATTTTTTTAATATCCTAGTTTCTTCATTACTGTATACACGGGAATTAAAAGAATAGTACAAGGAATGCGCAAATCCAATCAGAGGCAATGGAGGAATAAATTCGTGAAAACTCAAGGCGCTATCGTAAGTCCGCGAATACACATTCTCTACACATACAAGAAATGGTACGTGTTAGTGAACAAGAAACGGTACGTTTGGCTAACATGGTACGTGATAGTGAACATCCTTTAAATGTCTTTTCAAAATAATTTATTTCTAATTATTCTGTTAGAGGTACTCAGATTTTTAAATTTGTTGTACATGATGATGTCTCTAATTTTTTCCCTATATGTATGTTTGAAAAATGGAATAATTTACCTTTAGTTGTGAGAGAAAAAATTTTCGTTTGTCATAATATATCATGTAAGAGAAATTGTAAACATTTTAATGGAATTCTTAAGGATTATTGTATTAATTACATGTAACTGTTAATCAGTATCCTCTTGGATGTTCAATTAAACAAATAAATAAATGTATACAGGGGGTATTGAAAGTGATGCATTCTGTAAATTTAAAAAAAGATAAGCTAGTGAACGTGCAATCAAAAATAAAAACAAAAAACTAAGCCATAAATGGTGACACTTATTTTACGATCAGCAGATATTTTTGTCTTCACTGTCGACATTAGATAGACAATCAATTCGTGGTGTACCTGTCATTGATCCTGGATCCAAATCGTTTACGTTTTCAGCTTCCCAACCGTTATCGTACACCTTCTGATATAGAATAAACCAGAAATTTTCGACTTGTAGAAAGTTGGGTTCCTTTGCAATGCCCAGCCTCTCCATTTCTGAACTCGTGATTTTAGCGTTTTGAGCGGAGACCACATTTGTCCAAACATTTAATTCCCCTTATGGTAGCATTACATTTTTAAAGACCAGTACAAAAAACACAAAAGGTTATCTCGATTGTAAGGAAAGTTATGTTATTCAAATCTGAAGAGTTTTTTTTAATATATTTTGTCTTTTTCTTTTCTGACAAAGGGAAATAATCGTTTTCTAATACACTCCTTGGAATAAATTTGAGCGTTCACAGGCATCTTGGAAGGTGCGATGAATACTGATGATTACCGCAACTGGAAATCTCTAACCATACGAAAACCTTGCTTGAAATTTGGCATGGCGCTTGAATCTAAACTCTAGGTTGATTTAAATAATTAGAAATAAACATCTGGAACTTTGGTACTTTCAGTGTGAAGAATCAGTAACCTAACCGAACTTTTTATGGTCAAGTGGATCTTGTGTCTCCTGGTTTTCTTCACATCCTGGCTTGATTTCGGCAGAATATAGTTAGGCTCGATTTCCGGCAGAGTCTTTACCTTCCAGTGTGAAATACGACTCGTCGTCGATTGTAGGATCATCAACCCGTTCGTTGGTTTTATTTCATTTTCTCTCAACTGACGCAGGTTCGATTTCAGAGTTTCAAGCTGTGAAGGGTGCGAGAATTCTGCGGTTGAATATGGTTTTTGAGCTTAATGCCAGTTTCAGACAATTTTTTTTTTCGGTCATACGAATCACTCTTGTTGTAATTTTCTATAAGTTGCAAACTTACGTCAACGCGATTTAATGCTCGTCTACCTGATTCTAGTT
This sequence comes from Rhysida immarginata, assembly GCA_023313115.1. Classification (NCBI taxonomy): domain Eukaryota; kingdom Metazoa; phylum Arthropoda; class Chilopoda; order Scolopendromorpha; family Scolopendridae; genus Rhysida; species Rhysida immarginata. Next base: position 278,970 of record JAHWFO010101550.1, on the reverse strand, counting down.
TCTTGTTAAGTAGAATTTTATCCTGCATATCCTGAACATTTCTTATAATCACTCTATTGACCCACTGATTTGGAAATATTTCAGAGTATAATTTTTGTATTCATTTTTATGCGTTTCATAAGTTTGCCAACCAAGTTTTGATAGGTTCTCCATTAATATAGAACAAAAATATACACATTATAAACATTACCATAAATACTGCGGATACCATTCCTCATAACGCAACAAACAAGTCCGCTTATCAACAAAGTTTTTAATCACCATGAATACGGTTATTGAAAGTGCAGTATTATCTCTGACCGAAAAGCGTTGGCACAGTCTTGTTCTTAGCTCTAAACCATATGCTACGGAAAGAACTGTATAAATATTTTAAGATAATACGTTGAAGTAAAAAAATATTTTATAAAATGTGAACCATTTCAACCATATAATAGTACAAAATAAAAGCAATCAAAAAAGATAGTTTTTTTTTTTTTTAAATAATACTAATTAATTTTGTGTTTTTTAAAGTGTATTAGGCGATTTTTTCAACAAATTTTTGTTTGTAATAAATTTAAAAACATCATGATTATCCAACTAATTAACAATATCAACAATAGAAGAATTCTTGATAATAAGAAAGATATCATCCACATATCTCACCCAGAGTACAATTTTTTCAGAAATAGGAGAAGAGATTATTTGATTTTCGAAATGTGTTAAGTATAAATCTGCGATAATAGGAGAGATAGGCTACCCATAGGAACACCCTGTACTTGAGAATACACTGACTGAGCAAAACTCATGGGATAGTCACCTAATATCTGGTCAGGCCCCCTCTGGCTCTGTGGAGCGCAGCGATACGGCGTGGAAGTGAGCCTGCAAGTCCTTGGTACACTTCCGGAGGCAGATGACACCACATAGTCTGCAGAGTGGTAGCCAATTGCGGTCTGTTCGTGGGTGAAGGATCCAGAGCACGGAGCCCGAGTTCAATGGCATCCCAGATATGCTCGATAGAGTTCATATCAGGGGTTCCGGGTAGCCAGTCTCTGCATGCTCTGAACCATTCTCGGGCGACATTGCAGTTATGTGGCATCGCATCGTCATCTTGAAAGGCAGAGATGGTCTCCGATACTGCAGACCATTCAACGTGTTTTCCAGGAGAACAAAGGGGCCCATTCAATGTTATAATCACATTGTTTAAGATTATTAAAAACCTTAATACATTTCTTCCTTAATAACCCTTCATTCTCCTCGTTAGTATTTGTGCAAGAAATGATATTTTTAACGTCAGCCATAATATGTTATAGCTGATTGTACCATAAGAAGAAAATTTCAGATCTTTCTCTTTTTGTATGATTCACTAAGGAGGTTGACATTGGAATTACATCTTTTCCTAGAGTTCAAGAAGTTGCTCCGTGCTGTCAAGCCGAATTTTATGCAAGATATTGTGCAGTTTTATATGTTAATATTTTAGGCATATTTTAAAATTTTTAAATATTGGTTAAAAAACTTGAAAAATTTGTTGAAAAAATTCGCTTAATACCTTTTAAAAAACTCTTAGTCTAAATTCAAAATTTATTATTATTATTTAAATAAACCTGTCTTTTTTGATTATTTTTATTTTGTATCATTTTATATAATGTATAAATGTTTCCCGGATTGGCACGACATCAGCAACTTTTTTCTTCGGCAAAGGAATTAAGGAATTCTACATCGATGGCAACAATGCCTTAAAGGCCGAGGTTAATACTTCGAAAAGCAAACCTAGTTTGACGAGTGGATCGCTTTCCATTTACTCTGTAAATAAAGTCTCGCTCAATCCTGAACCACCTTGTACAATTTTACGAGGCTTGTAAATTTGCATTTACTTGATAGTAATTCTAATCCATTGGGACAGGCTGGATAAGCGGTAAGCGTTTTACCATATTCAAAAGACTTAAGAAGATTAATGATTACTATTAAATTTGTTTCTACATTGAATATAGCCTGAGCTTTTCTTTACGCATTTAAAAGATGCAAAGTATAAAACAAATGAAAAGATCAATGTCTTATCGTTGTTGCGCTAATTGTTATTAATATTATTGTTTATTTTTAATAGATGTCGACTGTGGTCGCGTGCAACCAATACCGTATGCCGTACTAGTGTACGTCAACGACTCGACCTACGTAGGCAGCATCGTTACTTACGAGTGCACGGCCGCCTACAAGCTCGTGGGCAGCGTTTCCCGCACGTGTCGCAGCAATGGCAAATGGGACGGAGCGACGCCATCTTGCAAAGGTGAGTGCCACCAGCATCGTTCTGACCATTCTTCTAACCATTTTTCTTTAACAAAAGATGGCCACAAACTCATTTATCACGTTCATTTTAACAAATTAACCACGATTACTAAAAGGTTTTATAGACTTAGATTGAATATGCTATACATATTTGTTTTGTAGCGTCGCCAGAATACAAGTTGCATACAATGACATTATTCTAGCTGCATTGTCAACGTCAAAATATTGTTCCATCACAAGGATATTTTATCACCAGTATTGAACTACTAATTTACTCCTTAAGGAATGAAATTAAACAAATAAATAAATAAATAAATAATCAAGTTTCTTATGTAACAGAATCGGATAAGCAAAAAGCAGAATGGTTTATTTTCCTTAAAAATCTTTAGGGAAAAATTTGTTCCCATACTTATTGCCTTTTTTATTATTTTGTTTTTTACACTTTCTTTTTTCAAATACATATACTGGCAAAAAAAGAGATACAAATCATTAGAGCAAAAGCATGTAGAAGCCTCTGTTGGCATACAGTTTTATGGTGCTGAGGGTAATACCGATTGGGTAAGAAGTAGTTTGCTAAGCACGAAGAACTGTTCGATCTCCGCTACAATTCCCTGACCTGTACCTCTTTATCTCCTGGAAAAAAATATGGGACGACGTAATAGTTCGTCGAAGTCCTCTTGTGTCCATGCTGTCACGCTTGTATTTTTCTTTGTAGCCTAAAAAAAGTCACTAGCACTCTTGATAATGGAAGCCTTTTAAGGTATTCAAGTGGAGTCCAGTGTCAATAAAATAAATTGCATACACAATCGCCTTTAATGGCTGCATTCTGTGTGACAAGGCAGAGTTTACATTTTGTTTAGGCTTTGTAAATTTTAAGCTCCAAACTTTAAAAATTCTCTACATTTTTCTTTTCAGTTTTATTAGAAAAATTTTTTGTCAGAAGATGTAAGAATAATTACGAAACGAATCGTCATTATTTATTAATAACAAAATGCGGGAAATATTCAACGCAGTTTTTCACAAACGATAATATTAAGTTATTATTTGCACACGTAGAGTAAAAACAACATCGCAAACAATCTTCAAGATTGATTTGAAAATTAAGTTTATAATAATTATTCTAGAAAGACCTCGAGTGTTTCAAATTTAAATAACAAAAACAGTCTTCTTAAATCAGACCGTCCTTTCTCTTTTAAAATCTTTCAAAATTTAATAACATCACATTATTAAATAATCTATTTCTGCAGAGTGCATTCGATTAACTTTGCTCTTATTCGTGTCACGATTTTTTTTCTTTCTGTTTTTATCTTTTTCTATCTAAAAGTTCAAAAGTTCCTTTCAAGATTTTTAGACCCTTATCTGGTGACATTTAACCTTTGATGCGAACTCTTTCTGCTTTCAGAAATTCGGTGTCCGGAACCACTGAGACCTAAGAACTCGATTCTCTCGGTGAGTGGCAACGACAGAGCGGGGACGGGTGACACCTTCAAAATCGGCTCAACCATTCAGCGCAGGTGCGAGAAAGGCTTCCGGTTGGAAGGCGAAGCCGTGCAAACTTGCGAAGCTACAGGACAGTGGAGCGCCCCTCCTCCTAACTGCACTTGTAAGTGGTTATCTTTATTTTCTTTGAAATAGTAACCTTAACTGTCATTAAGTAAAAGTCCACGTAAAACCTCTTGACGTTTCTGCTCGTCTACACATGTCTCGGCAATAGAGATCGATTTGCTTGTTTACGAATTGATGCACCTATTTCTACCATTTTCACTACCTTAACAAATGAGTACACACTGTCGTTTAATATGAAAATTTCTTTTATGCTCGACAAACAATATTTTTTCGCGCAATTGCTAAAGGCTCGACGCATTTATGCCAGTGCAGGAATTTCTTCCTAACATACTGGTCCTGTTTCCTCAGACCGATCTTAAATTTATTTATTCACTCATTCATTCATTCAGAAAATATCACTTAGTAATGACCCTTCTCCCAAATTCTCCTGGTTTTATGGGAAAAAAAGGAATTACCAAATGGAAGTTTAGACTATACAGGGTAGGAAGAGGAAAAAATCTGCTGTCCACAATATTTAATTCTTACACGAATGTACATCAAACTAACGACGACGGGAAACCACAAATCCACAATAATCATTTAATAATGCCTCAGATGTACATTTCGAAAGCTATGCTTTCTTCATCAGTGAGTGATTAACAAACAGAGAACTCGGAATTTATAAGAAAAATACAACAATAATTGACCAATTACAGAAAAGTAACCTTAATAACTAATTACAACTATACTAACATAAAACAAAACAACCAATCACGCTAAACTGTTAAGACCCGATCATTTCAAATTTAAAAATATCCACCTCCAAAAACTACACTTAGAAGGCAATCCACTTATAAGAGCCGATATATCGTTTACTTAATAAGAATCGATATATCGATTACTTAAGAATAAACTTAGCGAGGGGTAACCATTCCCCTACAGGCATAGGGCCGTCATCATTGTTGAGTAGTTGATTAGTTGCTTTGTTTTTTACAATTTCCAGAGATTCTAAAAAACGTATTAACTTGGGATCTTTACCGGAGTGAATAATTTTAAATGAATTGGTATCGTAATCATGCTTTTCCTTCAAAATATGGTCAGCAAAGGATGAAGCACCGATTTTAAAATTCTTTATGCTGGCTATGTGTTCTGTCTTTCGTTTGGCCACGCCTCTCAGTGAGCTGCCCAAATAGAAGTGTCCACACGTGGCACACCCAAACTTATAGACACCTGCTCGTTCCTCCGCGGGGATTTTGTCCTTTGCTGCACATAAACTCCAGGACAAAATCCCCGCGGAGGAATCCATAAACCTGGGGAGTTTATGTGCAGCAAAGGACAAAATCCCCGCGGAGGAACGAGCA
>JAHWFO010101550.1:247944-273405 GCA_023313115.1 Rhysida immarginata | reverse complement strand
CGATAGAAAAATCTTTACCTGATGCTTGGTAGGCTTATCTCCAGTTATAATATCATTTATTATTTCATTTATCTGTGAGTTCCACAAACTTTCTGATGGTTGGATAGGAGAGATTCTTGGTCTGGGAGCCAGGTGCCTGCCTCCCATTGGGCTTTCAACCATGACAACTTGGTTATCTTTAAGACACCTTGAGTCAGCATGGCTGGCCGGGTGTCTGCGATAGCTCAACTGGTAGAGGCGTCGGCCATGACAGCCGAGGTTCCTGGTTCGATCCCAGGTCGCAGAATTTTTCCTTCCATTTTTCGATAGAAAAATCTTTAGGTATCATAAAGTTTACGACCTATATCCAAAAGTCACACCTATATTTAAAATAAGAAAATTTGGTTAACATTTGTATCTGAAACTGCATTTGTTGATGCTTTCTTCAAAATTTGCCATCTGTTTTTACGTCTTTTGCTTTGGTTTCTCTGTTTCGCCTTTAATTCCCAGTCTATCAATATAGTCCTTACTAAAAAGCTGCCGGACTTTGAGTCGTTCTTCGTTTTTTTTTTATTTGATTATTTGATTTGATTATTTATTTGATTAATAAGTAGATGCGCCCTACTAGAACCAGTCACTATTATAAAAATTTGATTGAATCCTGAAATCTCTAGTTACGATAAAATTTGTTTAACAGAACGTTAATTTAAATGTTTACATACTGTATAACAAATGTACAGCGGGTTGCTAGGGATCTGTGGTAACAATTAGCATATTTAAATGTGGCGCACGTATTCATTTCACGTGAGTTATCACGTAGAGTATTGTTGGACAGGTAATAAAATAGTTCTATTCGAACAGCGAGCTAAAAACATGGAGTTATGCCAACGAAAAGTGACAGATATTGGGAGGGCTACATAACAGAGCCCTTTCCGACGTCAAATTCAGATATTCCGAAATTATAAAAGCATGCAAGAAGCGAGGCTTCGTTGTTTCCAAGAAAAGGATATCAAGTGTACTAAATAACATGGGCAAACCAGAAGCGGCGCAATTACTGAGGGTAAAAAGCAGGCAATCCGAGACCATCCACTAGCCGTACTCCTGACGTCGTCCGGATAGTTCGTGCTCTCGTAACTGGATGTAACCCACCAACACAACGGGCCATTGCACAGAAGATAGGGACATCTGTGTAAAAGGTAAACACAATTATCACCGTGATTTACAACTGAAGAAGCGACGCAAGAGCCACGTTCATAAATTGTTGCTGCGCCATGTTCAAGAGCGACGGACCAACTGCCATAAACTGTATGACTAACCTGGCAGATGAAAAGTTGAAATACATGGTCACACTAGATGAAACGTATGTTTATTTAAGTAACCGTAACATGATCCGAGCCATTTTTCACCGTCCAAGGGGTTCTAAGGACTACAAATAATGGTACCGTGACTACAAGGAAATATTTTCAAAAGGTTTTATAATCGTGGCGGGATAAAGCTACAACGACAAGTTAACTTTACATTAGACTAACGTTCTACCCCCACATTTACCCGTGACATTCCCGGTTTGTACGGCACAGAGGTAAACAAGGTATGGCTGCACCAAGACAAGGCGTCGAGTCACACCGCCGCGTCAACTTGCCTCTTCTGCATGCAAGAAGATACTGGAATCCGCTCCATTCCACTCAGCGACATACCCGTCAAGTTGCCGGACGCATCGCCTATGAATTTTTGTGGTTTTGGCCTACTTACAGCTTTTTCACATTGCTTTCGTACTTTTTCACAAACATTTAGTACATTTTCACAATCATTTCGTACATTTTCACAAACATTTAATTCATATTTATAATAAACAGTCTCAATTTACAGAACAATTATAGGCAATGATCAATTTTTTGTGCATTTACATAAGTAAACAAATATTGAAGCAGATTTTACACTAGGACGATGTTTATCACCGGATCCATTAGGCAATCAGAAGCACTTACACGAAACTTTTAAGGCTGCATTTTGTGTAAGCGCTTCCGATTGGTTAATAGATGCAGCCATAAACATAACTAAAAAAAAGCTGCTTCAATATTTGCTTACATATCTTTCCCGTATCTTTTCAGTTTTCTACTTCAATTATCAGTCGTTTGCTGCTTCCATCGAGATCTAATGCTTATTAAATCTAATCAGTTAGTATTAGAACTCGATGGCTGCTTCACATCTTCATGCCAATCGTGATTACGTCAAAATTTACTGTGCGAAGCTATCTACACACACTGGCCAATGAATTAGAAACCTTCGTTCAATATGGTATTGACCCTCCTTCGGCTGTAATTACAGAACATACGCGGTTTGGCATGGACTCTACAAGGTGTTCCAGTGCAAGTAAGATAATCGCAGACCATGCATTCGTCAGAGAGACCTTCAGGTTCTGCAGAGTAGACGGAAGCGGATGCCTTCAACGACTGTCCCAAACAATCTAGATCGGATTCAAATCCGGACTTTGCGCTGGCCACGGCAGATGTTGCAACTCGGTGTCATGTTCAGAAAACCACTCCTGAACAATTCTTGCATTGTCGTCCATGAAGAACCCGTCACCAATTGGGTACAAATGCACCACTGCAGGATGGACTTGATCTGCAAAATGTTCAGGTAGTCTTTGGCTTTCACCCGACTGTCAAGGAATATCAGGGGACCCTTGCCATACCAACAAAACATGGCCCATACCATGACATCTCCTCCTGCAGCTTGAACTGTGTTCACAACACATGGGGTGTCCATCGCTTCATGGGGCTGCCGCCAAATTCTCTGCCGGCCATCGGTGCAAAACAATGTGTAACGTGACTCGTCCGACCACATTACCTTTTTCCAGTCGTCTACTGCCCAGTCACACTGTTCTTTACACCACTGCAGGCGAACTTTCCGGTTTGTTGCTGACACCAGGGGCTTTCTCACTGGCATGCGACTTCCCATCCCTATTCGCTTCAACTCTCGGCGCATTGCTCTGGAGGAGATGGGTAGCGATGATCCTTTATTAAAGTCTGCCGTCAGTTGCTCCACCTCCGACCTTCGGTTTTGCCGCACAATTCGTCTCAGACGACGTCGGTGCTTGTCTGTGTTGATTGTTTTTGATCCACAATTCTGCCGTTTCGACAACTCTTGTGGATTCCGTTTCCACGCATTGAACACCTTGGAGACCTGACCTTTTGAGATACCGGTCAGTTGTACTGTCCTGGAAATCGTAGCTCCAGCTAGACGGGCTCCCACAATAACTCCTTTTTGGAACTCAGACAGGTCTGCTGTTTTCCCCATTTTGCTCAACTTGAGCAGCTGCACTTGTTCCTACCCTGTACCTGCAGCTTGGAATGAGCATGTACCTCACATGAGTGCATTCATTTGCATATCACAATCGTTTCTGACCTGTGACCCCGCTTTACATATCAGTACAGTAATTCATCACTGGTTTCTAATTCATTGGCCAGTGTGTGTAATGTAACTATCCGGTTGTTTCAAAAATGACAAGTATATTTGAAAAATCAATAAAAACTAAACGGGCATCGATAGAAATACACCGTGTGTTGCAATATGCTTGGGACAACAGTAAATTTTCAGGCAGACAAACTTTCGAAATTAGTTACAATGTTCCACAACAGATGGCGCTGCAGTCTGGAAGAATCTAAACTACGATATTTTCCAATATCCACCATGCGCAGCGTTCCCAGTCCGTTGAAATTTTTCAAACAGATCCTTTATTGTATCGCTTTTCGGTCCTTTGGTTACATTAAACTTCTGTTGAAAACTTTGTCTTGTTGCAATAACACTGTTCTAGGCGGTGGAATTCCAACACCAGAAAAATCCTGTTATAAGGAATAAACCATTTTTTCACAGCAAACTTGCAATCTGTGAACAGCACACGCTTACAGCAGAAAGACGACTTACAGAATGGCGAACTCACAGACTGCGTTTTCTTCTATATCTTTCAAATCGCCTGCAGCGCCATCTGTTGTTGAAAATTGTAACTACCAATTTCGAAAGTTTGTCTGCCTGAAAATTTACTGTTGTCCCAAGCATATTGCAACAAACGGTGTATTTCTATCGCTGCCCGTTTAGTTTTTATTGATTTTTCAAATACACCGGTGATTTTTGAAACACCCAGTAAGTAGCCTGTTGGCAAGGCCGACGAGTTCTCGACGCGTTCGAGACCTCGAGTTCTCTCATGTTACACGGAAAATCTTCTGGGTGAGGTTTAAAACCCTCACTGGTGAGAAGAGTTAGCGAGAATTTCTCACTGAAGTAACCGTCTTTTTCTCGGTTACGACCAAAGACAAGGTTGCTTTCTCTTCTGGTTTGGCATAGAAGCACAGTGCTTCAAGCACTAACTGCAGTTTTCGACCGCGTTAAAATGACGTCACAGTTTTCACCGGGATTTATGACCGACCAATCGCTAACTCTTTTCACCGGTTACATTTTCTGACCCCAGCCTCTGAAATTCACTAGTGAATGATTGTCTATAATTGATCATTGGCTGTAATTGTTCTGTAAATTTAGACCGTTTATTATAAATATGAATAAAATGTTTGTGAGAATGTACTAAATGTTTGTGATCGGCCTCGGTGGCTCAGTGGTTGCGTGATCGCCTCTGATGCCCGAGGACGCGGGTTCGACCCCGGCCGAGGACGACGAGGATTTTTTTCAGGGGGAAAATCCTGAGATCACGCACTTCCTTCGGAAGGGAAGTAAAGCCGTTGGTCCCGTGTAGTCGTTTGCCGGCTGCACGTTAAAGAACCCTTGCGAGGCAAGATTTGTGGCGCCTATAACGCCGTCCTGAAATGACCATGGCAGTTGAAAAGGACGTTAATACCAAACAAACCAAACCAAACCAAATGTTTGTGAAAATGTACAAAATGATTGTGAAAAAGTACGAAAGCAATGTGAAAAACCTATAAACGGGGCCTCGGAAAGAGACGACCGCGAACAGTGGAGAACTGATCTTGGGTGTTCTGCGTTCCAGCCTCATGCAGTGGAAACTGCGATGCAGGGCAATAGCAGCGATGCATGGCTACCAGAATGAACACACTCTATAGATCCCTAACAGCCCTCAGTATACCTGTTGGAAGATGCATGACGTTTATTGGTAGACAAAAGAAAAAGTAATTGAATTTCTTTTTAACCGACTTAAAATAAGGAGGTTATCAATTCGACTCGTATGTATGTAATATTGTTGGAATTGCACAATATTCGTATATGTTAGTCTATATGGGCTTCTGAACAGGTGTGCCAAATTTCATAAGTGTGTGTGTATGTATGTATGTTTGTCCACGTATTTCTCAGAAACTAGAAATGGAATTGCAATAATTCTTTTTTATAGGATTAAGTATCTTTCAACTTAGGGAACAGTCCAAGTTTCATCAAAATCGGTTCAGTAGTTTTCAAGATATGGACTGATATAGCTAGGCGATAGTGAAAGTTTCAACAGAGTCGGTTTTTTTATACTCTGTTTAATCTTGTGTCGAAGATATTTTTCGTTAAGAAAATATTCCATCAGTGCTATAGCTAAACCGTAAGATCTAAAGCACTGAGTGAAATGATCGCTTAACAAAAAAGGTGAGAACAGGTGAAAATACCAAAGACAGGAAAAGAAGGGAATTAAGTCATTTCTGAGAATTTGTAACTGGAGAGCTTAGGTTTCTGAGAACTTTAAGTGAAAGATAAGTGAAAATAAACGTTTCTTCATATCCTATTAGGAATAATAATCCACTGATTGCCTTGAAATCCAATGACTCCACTCAGGGCTCTCGATCTTACGGTATGGCTATATCTGATTTTACAATTGAACCTGAACAGTAAAATCACGAGTTGTTACATAGAATGCGTTCCCTACCACGGTGGAAAAAAAAAACAAGGTGTGTGCAATTTGATCATGCGCATGTCATGTCATGACATCATTTGGATTGCACGGCCGTTGTAAAAAGACACGCGGGCTACGTATCGCTCGTATAAAATTTAATATTAAAATGTATTTAATTTTCATTTTCCGCTAAATACAAGACTTCCCCTAATAGTTAGTAAGTATTTAAATGTTACCTATGTTGTTTCTAATTGGTTAGGATGGCAATGACGCGCAAATTTTGCAATCCATATAACGTCATGCGCAAAAATATTCATAATTGAGAATCAAATTGCACACACCTTGTTTTCTTTCCACCATGTTCCCTACAAACACTAGCAAGAAGCTTAAATGCTACCGGCAAAATTTTAAATCTAGACATATACGCATATGACAACTTCCCCTAAATGAAAATATTTCCATATAAATATTACTTATTATTTATTTAAAAATTAATGTCTATTTTTTGTGCATTGGGCATCAGTAAATTAGACTCATGCTAAATCGCATTGAATCGAAGATTAGAATGCATGCATAGAAAAATTATCAACTTCTCCTAATTTCCCAACGATAAAGAGTCTTAGCAGTCTATATTCTGCAATTTATAACATTTTATTCACCTCTAATAAGTGTCAGCAAATAGCTAGAGTAGCGCCTTAAAATGTTAAATGCAACTCTAAAAGTCGTGTATTGAAAGATTGTGCCCAGAAAATAAGATATCAGTTTTGGATCGATAAAAAGATTTAAATCTATTCGTAAAAAAAAACAAAAAACAAAACAAATAGCTGCCCAAGGGATTTATCTACAGATAATCCACAATTTCCTTGAAAAGGTGTGAAAAGTATTATTCAAATCCAGTTTCTAAAACCCCCATATCTTCTTAAAATGTAAATTTTCATGACATTCTCCTTCACATCCGACTTTGCATTAAATCTAAAAAAAAACCCTTCAGTCTGTTGAGAAACCCTCCTTATTTACTCCGTTAAGAGAGCTTTATTTAACTCATTAAATATTAACAGTAAAGAAAATTTTATTGTATATACTACAAAAGATTTTCATTACTCGAAATATCCTCTTTGTTTTTCCACTTTTTTTCATCCCGCAACTTCTCTCATCTCGGTCACACTTCTGTTTACTTAATGCCGACATGGAACGTCAACGGAAGTTGGTTTGAGAAAGGACGGTCGCCGTCAGTGCACACGAGTGTAGACACGACAGGAAATTAATATCCGCTGAGCAGATGAACGTTTTCTGTGCAGAGGTGACCCCAAACCGAAATCTGATCAATAATAAATTCATTTCAGATGTCGACTGCCACGAGCCGGAGGCCATTGCGAACGGCCGCGTGACCCTCGCCACCAACACGACATCGCTCGGCAGCGTCGCCACGTACGTTTGTAAAGACAACCAGGAACTGGTTGGGGAAGCTGATCGCCAATGTCTCGAGAATGGTTCTTGGAGCGGGGGAGCGCCCCAATGTCAAGGTAAAAACCGAAAAGAGCGACGAATTTATCCCTTTCAACAGAAAAACATAAAACCTTAATCTCGGTGAATTTATTATTTTTTCTGTTTTCTTTTTACTTCGATGTAGCCATCACGTGCGGTCCCCCGGATAAGCCTCCAAGCGTTTACCAAGTCGAGACCCTTCATCACTTGGCCGGAAGTGTCGCTGAATACAAGTGTGCACGAGGACAGCGTCTGATCGGAAACGGAAGTAGAATTTGCGAGCGCTCTGGACGTTGGAGCGGCCACGCACCCGAATGCCACTGTGAGAACAGCAATCTTCTAATCTTAAAGCTTCATTTAGTATAAAGATTTTTTTCATCATCTGATTCATTATTTACAACCTTAAATATTCAATATTCATTTCACGTGATTTATATATGTTACTGATAACATAAATAGATTTGGGTGCTCCATAATTAGTTATATCGTTTTTTAAATAATCATAACATGACATCGGAAACGGATATTGATTTCAAATAAAGATTGTTGAAGAGAGTAAGAAACCAGAAATGTGTTCATCAATATTTGCTCTCCAGTGCGAAGTCAATCATCTCCCCATCATAGTCAATGCAGGTCTGTAGCATATAACCATATCCACAGTTAATTGTTGAGTAAGAATTCCTGAAGTGGACCCCTCAAGAACAAACATATCGTGAAATTTAAAGTTTTTATTATAATTTGGTAGTACTTAATGGAGTATTAAAATTCCCAAAATATTTTTGAAAAATTGCCATTTCTTAAAAAGTTATCAACAAATACATTTTTTGGTACTTTTTGTTTAAAAAAATTATATCTCAAGCTTAATTTTTTCAAATCTCTTTGAAATTTTAAAGATAACAAGTAAAACATATAGATTTCATAACAAAATACAGGGTGATTATAAAGTCACTATACATTTTGGTGAAATCATTAACGAATTTCATTTATTTGCACACCCAAACACACCCAAGTGAATGTGTGGATGGGAGTTACACAGTCAAAGGCCTATAGGTCCTTCATGTTTGCCGAGGGGACAATCAATGGTACCGTGTACCTCGACATGTTGGAGCAATTCCTGGAGCCACAGTTGCGAGATGAAGGATTTACGGGATAGGGTACTACCCCATTTGGCCAACATCGTTGGGACTACCTGAATCGCGCATTCCCAGGCAGATGGATTGATCAGGGCTCGTCAAAACTGTGGGATCCACAGTCCTCAGATTTGACCCCCATGGATTTCTTTGCGTGGGGTTTATCAAGTCCAAGGTGTACCAGGTCAGGATTACGCACCATTGCACAGCTGAAACAACGGATTACAGCCGCGGTGGAGGACATTACACCGCAATGTTGCGCAATGTTTTCCGGGCCACGGTGGAACGCTGGGAGCTGTGCCGGGATGTGCAAGGGGGACACGTTGAAATTTACTAAGAATGTGTCCTGGTATGATAGCTGGTTGATGCATACTGCAATTGCTGCAATAAAACGGAGTTTTCACCAAAATGTATAGTGACTTTATAATCACCCTGTATAAAAGAATGAGAAAAACCTTTTTGTGTAAAAAAAATAAATTTTTAATAAAAAAAATGAAAATTTTTTAATGATCTCAATCGATTTCAACAATTTTGAAAAAACACATTGAATCTGTATTTGTTAACGATTTAGAATTTGAAAAAAAATTTTGGTGATCTCTATTTTTAAGCGAATGCCATCAATTTTTGTCAAGCTATTAAATCGTACCACTGGGCTGTTAAACAATCATTCATTATTGACAGCAATAGGAAGCTTCCCTGTATAGCACTTGCTTAAAACAATTGCTTTACAGGGAAGCTCCCTATTGCTGTCAATATTGAATGATGAAAGAGTCACTTGCTTAACAGCCCAGTGGTATGATTGAATAGCTTGACAAAACCTGATTGCATTCGCTTAAAAACAGAGATCACCAAAATTTTTTTTCAAATTCTAAATCGTTAATAAATATCGATTAAATGTGTTTTTCAAAATTGTTGAAGTCGATTGAGAACATAAATAAAAATTTTATTGTTTTTTTTATTTTTTTACTTACTTTTCAAACCCGCTTATCCGTTAGGGTCGCGGGGCAGCAGCTCTATGGAGTATCTCCAGCGATCGCGATCTTCCGCCATCAGGCGCATGTCCTGGTAAATTTTTTCTGATTTTTTTATATGTTTTGTTATGAAATCTAAACGTTTTACTTGTTATCTTTAAAATTTCAAAGAGATTTGAAAAAATTAGCTTGAGATATGACTTTTTAAATAACAAGTATCAAAAAATGTACTTGTTGATAACTTTTTAAGAAATGGCAATTTTTCAAAAATATTTTGGGAATTTTAATACTCCATTAAATAAATTACTAAATTATAATAAAAGTTTTAAATTTCACGACATGTTTGTTTTTGAGGGGCCCACTTCAGGAATTCTTACCCTGTGAATTCTTCGATTATAACAGCACGCACTTCTTCAGTTTTGTAAATAGGGCGAGCATAGACTCCATAGGAAAAAGTCTGGTGGGGTCAGATCTGGTGACCTGGCTGAACATTCCACGAACACCGTCGAACGATCCCTATATTCGGGAAGTTCGCCTAGTCATTTGCGAACGGGACGAGCGACGTGTAGTAGAGGGAATACACTGTTTCCTTGGTACGTTTTGGTTATTTAAAATTGATGTAACAACTTACGGAACACCCGGTATATGCTATCAAATAAGAAATAGTCACATCTCTTAAAATTTCATTTCCATTGTTAACCATTTTCAGTGCTTCCCATACAGCAACCAAATTTTGGTCTTTCATATCCTGCCATAAGCGATAAATTCTCATTCCTTGCAAACTTCCAAGATAATACTCTTGTCACTAAGCAAGTTGTGCGCAGAAATATTTTGGGGAGACAGGGTTTGAAGAAATGGACTGATCTGCGCACATTCCCAATACACATGTAAATCCCAATGAATTTATACCTGTGGGATGAATTGGAGCGACGATTATGAGCTAGGCCACATTGCCAAACATCTGTGAGCGATATCATCAAAGTTCTTAAGAAAGAATGGAGGAAAATTCCTGAAGTTATCTACCAAAATCTGGTGGAAAGTCTTCCTCGGAGAGGTTTGGTTTGGTTTGGTTTGTTTGGTATTAACGTCCTTTTCAACTGCTATGGTCATTTCAGGACGGCGTTATAGGGGCCGCAAATTTTGCCTCGCAAGGGTTCTTTAACGTGCAGCCGGCAAACGACTACACGGGACCAACGGCTTTACTTCCCTTCCGAAGGAAGTGCGTGATCTCAGGATTTACCCCTGAAAAATCCTCGTCGTCCTCGGCCGGGATCGAACCCGCGTACTCGGGCATCAGAGGCGATCACGCAACCTGCTGAGCCACCGAGGCCGATCCTCGGAGAGGAGAGTAAAGGGAATTTCAACACCATATTATTTTCATGGTTGCAGTGCAAACGTACAAGTATCTGTAAACTTGTGATCACGTAGTATTTGAAATATCCAAAAAATTCCATTATACTAAATTGCTTTATGACAATATAATATGATGGGTTATGTTGATATTAAGCTGAAATTTTAAAAACAACAGTATTTAAAGACCATTCCATGGGAATATATGTTAAATTGGTATTTTTTAAACAAAGAATAAATACCTTGCATGTACCGTATTTTCGCGACAATAACCCGCGAACGAGAAAAATTTATAAGGCCCGCACCCTTGTATTCCCCGTGAACTAAACTCAAGAGAATATTCTGAAAAACGGCATTTTATTTCCCACCACCAAAACCTAATACGAAAGTAACTTCTCAAAAAGATGACAACTTCAAAACTGCTTCGATCTGATGAATTTTTTTTTGTTTTGGTAAAAAAACTTTATTAATTAATTTTTTTAATTAAACGCAATAATCTTCATTGTGAAATTTTGGATTACTAGTCTCTTGGGCTACCTCTGGTGCCAAGTTTGCTTAGAAAATTCTATCAAGGCGACTAGTGCGGTCAGAAAAGTTCAGAATCCGCCGTCATTGTAATAAATAAATAAATAAATAAATAAATAAATAAATAAAACTCGCACCCATTTAAATCCCCGCACCTCCCTCTTCAGGACGTAAAAAGCTTGCATACCCCGTGGGATATTGTCGCGAAAATACGGTACATATAATAGATATTTAGTATTCACAAAAATAATAAACGTTTATAACAAAACGTATGAATCATGCTAAAAGAAGAGTTCCATCCTTTAGTTTCTCTTTAGGCGGACTCATAAAAACTTGGTGTTATCGCATTTGGTGTCTCGATGTCGTGACAGTCAGAAGGGACACTTAGTTCCTTGTTTTCTTCACTGATGCCATTTTCAGTTTAAAATTTATTAAATAAAACTAAAAGAAATTCCAAAATTTCCTCTTTGAATTGAAATATGTATAAGGCCGTACCTTAAACTATCAAAAAACACATATGACGGATGAAATTTAATCGAGGCTTCTTAAAACTAATAAATCTATTTTTCTTCGACTACGATTTTTGGCCGCTGCGACAGACAAACATAATCAAGCCCGACATGGAAACGAGAAAATATTTTATTTCAAGTACTTTTTTATTCATTTACTCAAGAAAATATTATAGCAAACCAATTTCACAATTTGCAGACTTTCGAAAAATGCAGTCATCTTATTCCGTTGCATCCGGCAAAACAATGACCGCCATCATAATCGTTTTTTCCGAAAGAAACAGACTTTCGAATTTTGAGAATTTTTTATTTTTCAGAATGGAATGCCAAATGCAATATTTCCCAGTGCGTATACTCTCCGTACACTTGGGAGACCTCTCCTTGTCGCCGCCGGGATTGAACCACCTTCTTCCAACTCGGCAGGGATTTTTAGAATATTTTTTAGGGTTTACGGCGTTCTCGAGAGAAAACTAATTTTTGTATGAATTTGAAGCTGATGAATAAGATGCATTTCAGTAGTTCAATTATAATACTTGTCCGAATAATAAAATCTCTCTAACAAGAAAAATCATTTAAAAGAAAAAGGAAGAAATAGCGTTAACCATTCATCTATCCTCCTCTTTCTTAAATGTTGGTTAACCGTTGCATTTTTTTCATTTATTAACATTAACGAATTTCCGTTGACAGGAAAACTAAATCCATCTGCAGAGCAGGTGTGGGGGAGGGGGAAGCAAATTGCACTGCAATCTTTTAAATGTAGTGATAGAGCTTAGATTGGACATTGATAACAGTCTGAGTGTTAAAAAAACGACTACTCCAACTTTGTGGCATAATTTTCATTCAAAGTAGGAGGGAATAAAAGAACACTTTAGAGGGCAAAAAAGCTGTATTTTAAATAAGCAACCACATAGATAAAATAAGATATAATAAAATACGAGGACTGTTCAATAGAAATTGGTTTGGATTGCGCAGCCGCGAAGGTATCGTCTAGACAATGGAAAGCAGTTGTTTATATGCATTGTTTAAATACTACTGAGCAATATTGCCAGTTTGGCCATTTTTTTCATGCGCTTGTCCTTTGATGGACATTATTAATAAAAATTAAACAATGCACAAAACAATGATAACAAAGAACAGGTGCTTTAAAAAAATGGCCAAAATGCCAACGCTACTACTGAGGTGTCTGTCCATAGCCTACAATGATAAAGGAAAGCCTGCCCAATAGCGTGCTGTTCTATTGTTGTAATGATGCGAAATTTTGAGCGTGCAGTTCCTCGTATTGCCATCTGTCAGCGCTGATAGTAATATCTCAACTTTGCTGTGAATTTGTTATGCGGAAAATTTGTTACACATAAACATGTTTAATACTCAAGATTTATATCGACGCAAACTAAGTTGGCACCTCGGCTATTCCATACTGAAACTGCATGGGGGTGATCGTGTACGAGGAACTAACGTAAAAAAAAAAAATGCTACTTAAAACTTGAAGAAAAAAAATGTGGTTCTCATTATTTGAAAAGGGGGTGATAGGTTTGCAATGTAATGAATTCACGTTATTTTTCGAGTTGGAAAGCAAAATAGAAGCCGCATTTTTCAACCTTGCTTATTTGCACCACTGCAGTGCACTGGCTAAGTCCTTAGCGGTTTTTATTAAAATCGGTACACCAAGTGCGTAATGGGTACTTGTCAGTTTATTTTTTGTATTTTTTCTCTCGGCTAATATAACTTTCATATTTCCTTTCCTACTCCTGACAATGGACTGACCCAGTTAGAGTAGCAAAACATGCGGTGGCACTCTTACTTAATAATATTATCACCCCCATTGGCGTAGAATAATTCTCAGAATGAAATAGCCGAGGTGCTAACTTACTCTGCGTCGACAGTACATGTTTATCTCGATTGGGACCAAAGTGTAAATTCGTTATAGGAAAAAAAGTTGTTATATACTGTAGGTGTTCATTATAGAAAGGTTCGACTGTATTGCAAAATAAAATTCAAAACTAATTTTCCATAAATAAATCTACCTAGCCCACCTCTGGCCTCGTGCAGGCAATTTAAATTAATATAATTATGTTACCAGTCCGTGAAATTTATTTTAAATATGTTACCGGTTCGCAGAGAGAAAAAGGTTGAGAAACACTGTTGCATAGGACATTTCCAAGAGTTCCTCCTTCATCTATAGATGCTGTGCATGATGACATCACGCAACAAAGGAAGTTCTTTTGCCGCCATGATTGAGACCAAGTTGAGATCTTCGAGCATAGAAATAGATCTTCGACCAAACAAATGAAAAAATAAAAAAAAAATTAAGCATAGATTTTTACTTTAAAAAGTGAATTGGAAAGTAAAAAATAATTTTGGTGCCTCTCATTAAAATGGGAATTCATAAAATTATAAAAAGGCAAAAGTATGGCGGAGCGTAATTTTTTCATTTTACATTTTAATATTATACGCCCGCTGTCTTTTTTTTTAATTTGATGAATTCCTATTTTAATGAGAGATACCAAAAAATTATTTTTTACTGTTCAGTGCACTTTCTAAAAAGGGTATGCTTAAAAGATTTTTTTATATATAATTTTTTATGTTATTCTTTTTAGTCTTTTTAAATTTTTTTTATTTGCAATCTATTTTTAACCCATGCTTTTGCTAAAAATATATAAAAATGAAGAAAACTGAATATACTATATATAGGTGATCCATTCCCTACCCCCAGCATGAAAAATGAAATGAAAATCAGCTTTAATCCTTTCTAAGAATTCAAATTTTGAAAATTTTTATACTCTTACCGGAAATGAATCAATATGCTATATTTGAATAATTGATTTTTTACTAATTATTTTTGAAACAAAAAAATTTTTTTTATCCATCTCAGAAAACCCTCAAAATTTAAAAATTAAAAATAACCTTAAAACCTTAAGAGCATATGAAAAATATGCAAAAAAATAATAATTAAGTAATTCTGAAACAAAATTTGAAAATTAAAAATAAAAAAATTAAGAAAAGAAAAACAAATTAAAAAAATAAATCTGATGATACCCAGTGAGCATAAGGCGTTGGATATTTGTTGGCTTTTTGTTGAGACTGTTGAACACATTGGGAGATTGTTGGCAATTGGCGCTAATGGCAGCCCTACTTTGGGCCAACATGTTTCTCACGACCATTGTTGCCAGTTGGCGCGCAAGCTGTGGCCCTGCTTTGGGCCAACATATCTCTCGCCAATTTAAAAAAATGCATTTATCAATATTGTTTAAATTGTTGGTATAATATTGACAAGCATGTAGAAAAAAAATGTTGACAAAATGTTGGCTAAATGTAGAAAAAGTGCTGGGTAACTCAGTGCAGATGATGGCAAAATGTTGGCCCAATTGTTGCAGCCAACGTTGGCTCCAATTGTAGGCCCAACGTCTTGCCAACTTATGCCCAACATATATGCTCATTGGGTAGAAGGAGAAAAAAGCTTACAATTACAATAATTCTTTTTAAAAAATTTTAAAAAGTAAAAAAAAAAAAAAAAAAAAAAGTTTATATTAAAAAAAAATCTGTTAATTGAGTCTCTACTGTGTTTTTATAAAAAAAAAATTTGGTTTTGTATATACCCTCTCTGCATGTTAAAGTAACCAAAATCTCAACCACTATACAGGGTGTCCAAAAAGTCTGGTAACATGGCAGATATCTCAAAGCTACCAGGTAGGCGAGATCTGATGAGTGTGGTTTGTAGGTAATAAGGGGGTGGGGAGTTCATCCATTTGACCTTGACCCCCAAATTTAAGGTCAACCATTTGCTAACTCAAAAACTATTAAAGATAGAGAAAAATTTCCAATGGCTACCATGTAGAGGAACACCAGATAAGTATAAAAAAATTTTTAATCACACCCTTCCCCTTGACAGATTTTGAGAAAATGGGCGAGAAAGAGTCACTCAAGGAAAGAAAATTCCCAACGGTGTGATTCACTGCAATTCAAATGTGCTAGAAACCTCAGCCAACCTGGCTAGTCCAAGCTGACCTTGAGTGACTCTTCCTCGCCCATTTTCTCAAAATCTTTCAAGGGAAAGGGTGTGATTAAAAATTGTTTTTAGACTAATGTGGTGTTGCTCTACAGGGTAGCAACTGGAAATTTCTCTCTATCTTTAATAGTTTTCGAGTTAGCAAATGGATGACCTTAAATTTGGGAGTCAAGGTCAAATTTGAGTGTGGCAATGAATTCCCCACCCCCCTATTACCTATAAACCACACTCATCGGATCTCGCCTACCTGGCAGCTTTGAGATATCTGCCATGTTACCAGACTTTTTGGACACCCTGTATAAGAAATAAAGCGGTCTCAACTATCGGTCTCAACTTTGCGGAGTTTTGCGCAAAGCAAACTTCATGCGTGACGTCACATGCATACCTTCTATTTCTGGTATTTCTGTACCTGTCAAGAAGATGGAGGACGTGTCGATCTTACTGCTTGGGAGCCCTGCTTACCCGATCTCACATTTTTACCCATTTATGTGGGGAACATGTTGACTCATATGCCTAAGTTACAAAACCTTGAGATTTAAATGAACCATAATAGTAAAAGGAGAATGAACTAAAGCAAAGACTAGTCAACGAGATCGACGGATCCCCGTGCAACACTGTGGAGTGTTTTCAATAAAGATTCATTACATGTTCAAAAGTCATAAGGAAATAAAAGTGTTTATTAAAACTCTTCCGGAGCAAGAAAATAGAAAAACACAAATATTTATTTACATAATTTTTCATTAACTTTCTGTTCATTCTGATAGACCCTAACAACCCAGTGTTATCCTAAAATTAATAATAACAACAAAATTATAAAAAACAAATTAATAATATGTTATGATTCTTAAAAGCAATTACACGTAAACTACGTCCTTCCTAAGAGAACAACTCAAAGCAACTGTATACATTTAATTAAATCATCCAAATATTAATAATGGCATAAATAATTTTTCTAATTTCAAAAAAGCAACTTTTTCGTTCTTTTTTAACCAGAGGGTGCGCTGCGAGTTAACTCTGCACTATTGGTCAGGCTTTTCTTTATTGTTGTAGGCTATGATCTGTCAGACATTATTAGCTGTTTGCTTTTTTTATACGCTTTTATTTAACTTGACATCTCTGTTTGTTTGGGTCAAATCTTTTAATCAATATTAAACCAACTTCCCGAGAAGCTAGAGAGCTGAAACTTGGTACACATGCACAGGACCGATGACAATGCATGTTAAAATTTTTTTTTTCAAATCTGTGTTCTAATGGTACTAATTCATTACGTACTGTCCAATTGCCACAACAAAGAATTCGTTATGACGAGGGTTAAACGTATCCGTTGTTTATTGTTACAAAATTATGCTATATTGTTGACGAGATATTATAATAATAATTAAACATGGTAAAAGCGTGGTTTTAAAAAAAAACCCTTTTTACATAACTTATCTAAGAGTTGATTAAGTTGGAAGATGACATTCATGTAGACAATCCGTCAAAATATAATCTGCGTGCCGTTATTCAATTTTTGGCCGCTGAAGAGCGTCAGCCAATGGAAATTTTTACAATTATGAAAGGTGTAGACGACGACCATAATTATTCTCATACGGCAGTGGTTGAATGGTTCAAGAAAGGAATCCACGCAAGATTTGGACCGTCCATATATTCATGTTGTAGAATTAGATGAAATTGTGAGACAGTTGGAAAGTACAGTCATCAAAGGGAAATAATCCACACATGAATTTTACTCTAAGTTTTACCGTTTCAATATTAATTTATTTTTAATAATTTAATGTTACATTCATAGTTAACATTATTAAGATTATTAAATTTAAATAATTATAATTAAAAAAGCTATTAAAACACATTAGCATGAAATGTAATATTAAGTATTAAACTCGTGTGGATTATTTTCTTTGGTGGACTGTACTTTACGCGCCAATAGGCGCATTAACATTAGGGAGCTTTCTGAAATCACTAAAAGGACGATGGTTTAATTCCGACGCTGACATAGTTTACTGTTACGCAATGTTTCCGCCACGAACCGCTGGAATTCTACCAGATGGGAATCTATAGATTAGTACACTAATGTGACTCATGCCTTAATGGTCATGGAGATTTCCTTTAAATTCTTTGAACAAAAATTGCTTCCCAGCCGCTAAACGTGTTTCTATTGAACAATCCTCGTAAATGTCTATTACAATAAAGTAAAAATAAAAAGTTAAGATTTAAATTATCTATGACTTAGATAACTTGGATGTATATGGCTTGAGGCTAGGTCTCTAATCAGGTTAGGTTGGCGTTTTTCAGAATATAGGCTCAATTGGAATGCTACAGAAATGCTCTCGATTAAGATAATGCAACTTGACCATATTTTGTTCAGCTTCCATGCGCTACTCATTAAACTCCCCCTTACTGTTATTATTTTATTATTTTCAGACGTGGACTGTGGTCGACCACCGCTCGTGGAGAACGGTCGCACCTTTTTGCCGAACCAGACGACGATCTACAACAGCAGCGTCGAGTACCACTGCTTCCCGGCCTATAAGCTCGTCGGCCCCGAGAGACGGTGGTGCAACGAGGACGGCAAGTGGGGCGGCAAAGAGCCCACCTGCAATCGTAAGTCTCTCCTTAACGTCCATTTACCTTCTCCTCTCTTTCTATTCCTCCTCCTTCTCGGGACATTAGTGAAACTCATTTAACAAATCCCAATAAAGGTTTCGCGGTGGAGAGAACACGTTCGTTAGCGTCGCTGAATGACGCAGTGTCGCGAGTTCGATCCCAAGTGGGCTTTAATGGGAAGAAAGTTTTTTTTTCCTTTTTCAATCTGATTTCTTCTTGGGAAAAAGAATGGCTGAGTCTACTTTTTCTTTTTTTTATCCCAAATAAATTGATTCGCCCAACCTTAATTTAAATGCAATCCTGTCAAATGGATTCTTTGCTGTGGCTGATGTGTCGTCAGAACGCCATCAGAGGATATTGAGACGGACGACTTTAAAGGTGAAGCGTTTATTTTTTTCCAAGTCGTCTCTTCCTTGAAATATGCATATGCTATTACTTAATTTTTAGCAGTAGTTGAATGTTAAATTAATGAAGTGTGATTTTTACTTAAAACACGTCTTTTATTTTATATAACTTAGAAAAGAATCAATTCTTGCCGCGCCACAGAGGATTTAATGGTTTGATAAATTATTAAAATGAAAAAAAAAAACAAATTCATCTATCCAATTGAAAAAATGCTTAAGCCGAAATTTTAAAATTAAAAAATCCCTTTTGATTTAAAAAAAGAGCGTTCGAAATGAGGGTTTATTTTTTTTAAATAATGCTTTAAAGTAGAGCAGTCAGGCTGATTTCTTAGAGCGAAACCAAGCCCTTGAAAAATCTTAACCGTAAATACATAATGAGTAAGTTCTGGAAAAAAATAAAAATCCTCTTCATCTCCATTAATGTGTTTATTAAGTTATTTTGAAAAATATGATAACATAAAAGAGCAGTTTCCTTAAAATAAAAAATGAAAAAATCGCCATAACATTTAAAGGTCACAACCCCATTAAATATTCAACAACGTAAGAACAATATAAGATGCAAAATAAAAAAGGTTATTAAAAACGAGCAATATTACACTGCCCTCTACCTACCCACCACAAATCCTCTGGATACAATTGGTAAGGTGCAAAACCTTTCCAAAAAATTATGCATGCACACGGAACAATGTTCTAAACACATATTTCATATTAAAGGGTGACAATAAAATATGCTTTTTATTATACATCAAGCCCTATAAAAGTCCTATGTCCTGGGGAAGAGGAGGTAACGGATACTTTTATTCCATTCTCTGCCCCAATTCTTCAATTCGTTGTCATTGCCATGTCATAAATAATTACAATTATTTATCTTTCAGTGGATGTAGAGAGCAACAGCATTTTGCATGGGAGCAGCTCAGGTAATAAATCTTTTATCTTTAATCTGACGCATTTCCAGAGCTTTCAATTTGGCTTCTTCAATTTTTAATATTTTTCATACCGCATGCGCAGCCTCGACGGAACCTCGTGAAGAAGACGTCGCTTCTGCTAGAACAGTCGGTAAGGAACTCACGGCCTCAGGCACCATTTTATTCTATTTTTTTTTCTGGAGCTTTAAGTCTTAGTTTAAATCAATTCCAGTTGTAGTTCCAAGAACTCCGGAATAAATTCAGCATATACACTTTAAAACATTTCGATATGCCAACAAGTATATGATGACACTCGGGAAGGAAATAAAAATTCTTTCTGCCCTCTCGATCAGCCCTTTTCTTTTAAATAAAGTGGGCCCAAAAATTAAATCTATAAGCAGAAATAAAGTGTCATATAAGATTGATTTCTTATATTCGCAATAAGAATTTTATCCGTACTGTAATAAGTTTTCTGTAGTATTCTTGAGAACCACTATCATTTAAAACTACATATTATAATATGTCAGACAGTCAAGTAAACTAATCTTTTTATATCTATCATTTCATAGGGATAGCTATAGGAGTAGGGTCCGGAGTTCTGCTCCTAATTCTCATCGGTGCAACGCTTATCTACATGCGAATGTAAGTTGAAGCCACTTATCGATTCCATCTCAACATTATTCCTTGCTCCTCTTTAAACCCGCTTTGGTCCTGCACATTTGGTGTTGGGTTACTCCTACCATCTGTTCCTCTTTAAGACTTAACTACAACAATCCTGTCCAAGGCTACGGTGTTTACTTTGTACCTCGACAGTATCCGCTCAAAGTATTTTTCTCTCATTCACTTTCCCCGCTCCACCTCATCCCATCCACCCTTTTTCATCATTTTAAAACTTGATGCACAAAGTGTGCAGGGACGAATGTCATCGGTTGACATGGTTACCGCTGCCACGCACCGTTGCCTTTGTAATAGAGCCAATGCATTAACGCACTTTTAACAAGAGAGGAGGCCGTAATGTCGTTACTTCAATGGAAAGCACGAGTTTCTCTTAAGAGTGGAAAATCCTTCGCTCTTCTCGCAGCCAATAAACAGAAATATTAAGGAGGGGTTTGTCTAAATTTGTTTCCAATGAAGTATTAAAAAATTGGCAATTCTACGAATAAACTTTTTTCTCCAAAAAGGATTCAATGGCTCGTCATTATGCTTGCGGTTAGTTGTTGTTGCCGCCATTTCTTAGGGGCTTTGTGATTTTCTTACTTTTAATTACGAGCGCAATTAGTAACACGATATCCGTGGTTACTAGGCGACCGTACATAATTTATCTCGACTCCCCCATTTTAATCTACTTAGAGGGGTAAATTAAAACTACGTTCTTTTCTTCTTCTTCTTCTTCTTCCCTAGGCGCGCCCCAAAGCCCATTGTTACAGGAAATGACGTTGGCAAGGATGGAGCTGTGGTGACCTACGCTCGAGACGGATCCGACGACTCCCTCAACGGTCAACCAATGGGATCTCGAGGTCATCTGGTGAGCAACCCTTAGCAATGGGAACCCCGACAAAAAACGCACGCTCATGGCGTTTATATCCGCACTTAGAGGCCGAGAGTGGAAACTGGGCGACGGCCTCTCCTCCTAGTCGATTTATCTCGGTGATGTCATATCCAAAATAGTGGACTGCACCACGAGAAACCTCAGCTGCCAAACCAAAAGTGGAACAAAGTGCAAAGGAACTGGAGTGACGTGATGATGTGTTTATAGTTTGTACAGTTAACATAAATTCAAATCCATGTGCTATTATCTTTTTTTTACATGATTAGTTATTGTTATTTTTGTTAATAAAAATTTCTTGAGAAAATTTTCAAAATGTTCTATAACCTCTTTTTTGGTAACATTGAAAAGAATTACAACATATTGCTTTATCCAGACCAATTATTGCCATCCTATTTTCGCAACATGAACTTTAATCTATTAAATATAAAAATTTATTAAATAAAAAAATTCAAATTCGCAGAAATCAATTAAAAACATAAAAATAGAAAATCAAGGAATAAGCAAAATTTGAGGATTATCTTGAAACTCAACCAAGAGCACACCCAGATTAAGTGGTCTGAATTCTTGGCTTGAGGCAGGGTGGAAAAATCCAATTTCTATCGCTTTCCGGAATGGCTAGTCGGGGAAAAATTTAAATTCTTGAGAATTCTTAGGGAAAATTCAGACTCTCGAGGGGAAGGGGGACTGCTCCTTAACAAGAAATTAAGGAAAGGGTATAGGAAATTCGCGGAAGCCTTGATTCATGGAAACTGGACCCCTTAAGTAGTGTGGGTTAAAAGTGGGTTTAAAATGATGGCGGTAAAACTGGGGTTAAAAGTGAGGTGAAATTAAAAAGATAGAAGCTTTACAATACTTTTTTTTTTCATTGGAGAAATTATTAATAACCGGTTTCGCCTTTCATACAAGCTTCTTCAGGCTGTGATGACGATGATAATAGAAGCTGTTTTTAAGAAAATTTCCATAAGCTATTGCTTACAATAAAGATGTTATTTACAATGAGTTTTGAAATACAACAATGGTTGGTTAGGAAACGATTGATTGTACAACAATTATATGGAATAAATACAATTAATGGGCATTTTTTTCAATTATAATAAAAGATCAGAAATGGATGCTAAAATTTGGAAAACAACAAAAGTTTGTCTGGGTGTTTAGTAATAAACTTGGTGTGGAAAAGAAGGCTTTATAGATTTCAAAGCTTTCTAGAATTTTGATTTTAAAGGGATCATTGGAGTTGTGTAGTATGGTCTTGCTTTCTTCGATGGGTCTGATAGGTTAACCATTAATTGTATTTTATCCCATTTAATTGTTGTACAGCCAATGTTATCAACGTGAGATAAAAATATCTCCCTATTTTTTATGCTCATTATTTTTTATTCTTTTAATCCCCACTTTGTAACCGCCATTTTGTTTAAAAAAATTGATTTTCTCGAACGTAGTACTAGGTAACCACAAAAGTTCTTTTAATTCCGGAAAAGAAAATGATGTACACAAAAAGTAGCGTATCGCTAGTCCCCAAAGTAATCCCCATTCTGCCAACATAGTCTCCAGTTGATCAATTCCTTGGCTGTAAAACTTGCCGGTCTTAGACTCAAAGAAGTCCGTGAGTGCCTTTCGCAGGTCTGTATCATTGGTGTAGGATTTTCCACAAAGATGGTTGTCCAGAGAATGGAAAAGGTGATAATCCGTTGGAGCAAGATCTGGTGAGTAAGGTGGATGACAGTTTCCCAGCCAAACCGCTCTATGGTTTCCCTGGCCATCCGCGCCACATGTGGCCAGGCATTGTCATCAAAGAACAGTACCCCTTTGCTATTCACCAATGCTGGCTCCTCCTGCTGCAATGCCTGCTGCACACATTCCAAATGCTGGGAGTACAGGTTAAATTGATAGTTGCTCGCAGTGATTTTAAATTGATGGCCAGTTGATAGTTGCTCGCAGTGAACCATTTGGCGGCTAGTCCACCAGACACTAGACTACGGGATTCATCGGAAATGGCAAATTCTTCCGATCTGAATTTCTGGAACCAATGTCTTGCGGTGCGTTCATTCACAGCATCATCCCCAAACGTAAGACACATTCGGCGACTGGATGCTACTGCTGACAAGCCCACCTTGAATTCATACAGCAAACAACACCTAACCATCTCCTTCGATACCTCCTTTTGTCTTCACTTCTGCACGAGATGTGATTGATGTGAATGCCCAACAGACCTGTATTTATACAGGCTAACCTTTCTGCTCCCACCCGACAGATTTTGGACCACACTGTACACTCATTTGCATATCTTCTATCCCTTCCTTTTATGGCAACATAAAAACGGCAAGAACTTTTGTGGTTACCTAGTGTTTAGAAAATGGAAAAGAACTATTTTCTTTCGTTTCTCATCATTCCGATCGAATGATATATCACATGCCATATGTTGCCATTTGAAAGCGTTAATAATTCAAAACACCACGTGATCGCTATCCCTCAGTTTCATAATTTGGATAATAATAATAATTTGGCCCAAGTTTCATAGTCAAGTAGATCTTGCCTAGAGGGATTTGCATACCAAATTTCACTCCTTTACACACTAATTTACAGTAACACCCTTGTGCAAATTAATTAAAGCAACGCATGTTTTCTATATTACTCGCAATCCTGTACTCAAAACAAACACGAAAAGTCAATTTGATCATTTTTATATTGGCTGATGCAATCATTACGTCAGCAGCAACTGTAATATTATTCTCTTTTAGAATTCTGTCCGACCGCTCGAGTGTACAGGGTGTTGCAGATAACTACAGGGCAGTATAGCGGGAAGCCTACCCGCTCGATTGCAGGGGTCGGCTCGACATCAAATGATAATTGGATAATTTTATCAAAAAACGTGACAATCTTGACGTTCACCCCCCCCCTCCTCCCTGAGTGTGGAAACTGCTGGCTGCTGCAGGCCACCTTCATCTCCCTCCATTCTGCCAATCGACCGAGCCGGCCCCTGCAATCGAGCGGGCAGGCTTCCCGTTATACTGCTCTGTAATTATCTGCAACACCCTGTACCGTCTAGTGCATAAAGGTTTAGACCTAACAAGGGGACCGCACGGACATGTAATCACGGATTTGGTTGAAATTTTGGAAGGTCAATCTACAACAGATATACCTTCTATGTAAAAGGATTTGACTCAATGGCCTTTCGTTTAGGAGAAAAAATATTTTACGTTTATTATTGTAGTGCCAGATAAGCCAAGTGGAAAGAAAAGTATACAACGGTGGCGCAGTGGTTAACGTCAGATTCTGCGGATTTCCTGGTCCGGGTTCGATCCCTGTAGTATTGAAAGTTTTTTTTTTTTTTTTCATTTTTTTCCATTTTTCCCATTATTTTTCCTTTTTGTTTCCATTTTTTTTTTGTTTTTTGCCATTATTATTTATTTGTACTTTGCATAATAATCTTCACATACATAAGCAAAAATTTTTCAATATTGTCAGCATTGAAAAATTTTGTATAACATTTTCACGGATGGTCATTGGCGATCCTTGATTTGACGGTGACAGTCGCGTATAGACCCTCGATAGTGCGAATAGATCTTTATAGTTTCTTTTTTATTTCACACGCCACGCCAATGACCGTGCGTGAAAATATTGTACAACGCATTTTCCATTTTTTTCACCTGTGACGTTGTTTATTTATGTATGTGAATATTATTATGCAAAGTGCAAACAAATAATAATGGCGAAAAACACAAAAAATGGGGGGGGGGTAGGAATGGAAAAGGTAATGGGAAAAAATGAAAAAAAAAATGAAAATAATTTCAATACTACAGAAATCGAACCCGGACCAATAACCTGATTTTAACCACTGCGCTACCACTGCTAAGTTGTATACCTTTCTTCCCATTTGGCTTATCTGGTACTGTCAAATATTTTATTTTTTTCCTCCGAAACGGAAGCCCATTGAGTCAATCCTTTTACATAGAAGGTATATTAATGTTGTAGATTGACCTCCAAAATTTTCAACCAAATCCGTGATCAGATGTCCGTGCGGTCTCCTTGTAAGTCATGGTTGAGCGCATGAATAGCACATCCCAAGCATATACCTGTTACTCTATTTTCATTCGGAAGGAACAGATCCAGTCTAATCTGCCTTGACTCTCAGTAAAAATACCTGTTTTTGCAACCGATCAACATCCGGTAAGCTCAGTTCCTACGGAGCAGGTAAAAACCTTTTTGCACTA
>JAHWFO010101550.1:215658-237944 GCA_023313115.1 Rhysida immarginata | reverse complement strand
TTCCAAACTCGAAAGGGCATAATTTTATCACAGTTAAATACTTCCTCATTTAATTTGAGACTCAAATGATAAATTAAACTTAAATCATTAATTGAATTGAAAAATTGTAAAGTGTTTAAATCTCTTAAAATTCGCTTTTTGATTAATTACATGGAATTAGAAAAGTCATATTTTCATTGTTTGGATTTTAGGATTTTTTTAAATAATGAGCGATGATATTAAAGTAGGCGTATTAAAATGATATTCGCGTTTTTTATATTCAAATATGTAAGGTTTTACCGAATAAGTTTATAATTAAATTTGGTATACAGGGTGTTGCAGTGTCGGAGCCTGTCTTTCTCGTTAGCCTCGGAAAAATAAGAAGTGACATCAGTTCCTGATCCGTTGCCTAGCGATTCCAAACTTAGATTTTATTTAAAATTATATGCTGTCGTCCATAGATGTAGTTTTTTGTCTTTGTAAATTATTTTGTTATGGCTTTACATGGTACAGAATATAAATTTAAGATATGAAGTCTCAATTTTCATTTTTACCAATTTTGGCGTAAATGGGTTAACAAAATAAAATTTCCCAATTATCATTTTATGAATCGGCCCCTGAAGCGAGAAGATAGGCTACCCAGCACTACTGTCCTGTATATTTTTGCAACACCCTGTATATTTTTTAACATTTTTAATTACACAAGAGTCGTAGACTCCTGGATTAATTGGTTAATCAGACAAGTTTTATTCTAAAATGTGATCTATGAAGGGTTTAGTAAATTGCAATGTATGTGCGAAAAAGAAATGAATAAAAGAAAGCAATGGAAATATTGGAATAAAAAATTATACGCAATAAGCAAAAATAAAATATTACAACGTAGAAATCCATCACTTCTTTATGCATCACATATTAACTTCTAATATGTGTTTTATGTTATTTTACTGGGGTTTTTTTCTGTATTTTTTTTTCAATAATACAATGCATAATGTACTCTTCATTTTTTCCCTTCCTGCTTAGTTTTCTCCCCATATTCTTAAGCCCCGACCCATCGATAGGACCAGAGAACCATAAGGCAAATTTCTTTATCAAACATTCTTCCATCCTCTGCCGTATAGAATTTTAACATCAAAAAGACGATGCCTTCTATTTATTTATTGTAAAAATTAAAGGATCACTTTCAGGCAGGGCCGTTCGCGGGGGGGGGGGGCAAATTGACCACTTACCATACAATTCTATTATATATGAGCCCCCTCCCCCGAAATAAAATCCTGGGTACGATATTGCTTTCAGGATGACTTTCTAGTATCCTCTTTGCTTTATAATCGTCCTAGCTTTGACAAAGGGTACCCTCTATTCATGTTTTTTCAGGGTATTATTAATATTAACCTGTGCTCAATTTTTTTCCCCAGGATTCTTGTGTCTCGTCCTTCTTTTCTTCTACATCCATTATTTATTTATTACTTATTTTTTTTATTATCGGGCACCAGAGAAATATAACACAGCATTATAGAATTTTATTACTATATGCAGTTAAAATTTAAAAAAATTTATGACTCTTGTTTAATTAAAATTTTAAAAAATGTACATCAAATTTAATCATATCCGGTAAAACCTTTCATATTTTAATATAAAAAAACGCGAATATCATTTTAATAGGTATATCAATAGCCTACTTTAAAATCATCGCTCATTATTTAAAAAAAAAAATCCTAAAATGTTTTTTTTGTTTAAACAATGAAAATATGATTTTTTCTAATTCCACGTGGTTAATCAAAAAGCGAATTTTAAAAGATTTAAACAATTTAAATTTTAACAATTTCTCAATTCAACTAATGGTTTAAGTTTAATTTATCATTTGAGTATCAAATTAAATGAGGAAGTATTTAACTGTGATAAAATTATGCACTTTCGAGTTTGGAAGAGGGATAGAGCGTCAAAAAGAGGGAAACGAGTTTGGAATTTGACCTTGTGCTCAAGTGTAGAAAACTGTGAGCCTCGCAAAGTTTTCGGAGC
The DNA here is from genome assembly GCA_023313115.1 of Rhysida immarginata. Classification (NCBI taxonomy): domain Eukaryota; kingdom Metazoa; phylum Arthropoda; class Chilopoda; order Scolopendromorpha; family Scolopendridae; genus Rhysida; species Rhysida immarginata. The sequence goes on along the minus strand of JAHWFO010101550.1, from coordinate 235,949 downwards.
GAAGTGTCTGTAGCGAAGTATCTTGTAGCGAAATGTCGGTATTCCCTTTTCACAACAAATAGGCTACTCCACATTATATCTAGGCGTTCAGTTTCGCTCTCTGATATATTAGAATTTTGATAGTCCATAAAGTCGTCGTTCAAATCCTCATCAGCTAATGGAGAACATTTTTGAACCTTTTTACAAAATAGTCCACCATGGAAAATGTTGATTTTTTCTTTTTCGAACATCCACAAACTGAGATTGATCAGGACTTCCGTCATCAAATGAAAATTGAACGAGTAGGAGATTGCAGTTGAAATGCATTGGCGTACACCATTAAAATTTTTTTTCCATGTAAGGAAAAATATCATCCTATTTTAAAGCTTCTTTGGCTGCAAATCCGATGTAAAGAGATTCATCCTCCAGTTGATATTCATTTGTGAGTGTTTGTTCATCAATATTTCTATCGCCAATATAAACAACAGATTTGTAGAGACGGCTTACTAACTTTCGGACTAATGATATACCTTCTGATATGAAGCCAATTGTTGGAGGCCAATAATTACATGCTTACATATTTTGTAGCCTTAAGTCTAGAGCTACAGCGAAAATTCTTTCTTGATACGTGCAATAAATTATTTACTTGTGGAAAAGTGTTTAAAGCTTGTAGACCATTTGTTTATTTATGTGTTATAATTTTTGTAAACTTTTACTTATTACGGTCTTCAAGAAATTTTAATGTTTGCGAAGCTTCTTGCTCATGAAAAAGATACATACAATTGGGGGTGTGCAAAAAAACGAGATTCGGTCGGAAAATTACTACTTTTTTTTTTAAAGTTTGCCCCTGTGCATTGCTCATGATTATCAATAGTGAACCAAGTTAAACTGGCAATTCTTTTCATCATCACTGTAGAGTTCTCACACTGTAAGGTGAAATGGAAAGATTAATGCTACTTAAATAAAAAATCCACTGAATATAATGGATTGTTCTATCCACCAATACATGTTACTCAATCACAATAATACTATACCGTACTTTCATCTTCAACAATTTTCTCATGCACAACCTTAGCGCAATTTCGTGGGCAGAAAATGCGGCTTTATCTGCATACAGAATCACATTAGTCTTACTAATTTTATTAGTATCAATTACACGATTATAAAAATTACCTCTTGAATTATTCAAATAAAGTCATTTCTGGCATAACAATGAATAAAAAACTTGAATAAATAGACTAACAGAGCACATTAGAATGGTTCAAATTATTTCAATCAGGCTTAGAACTTTTTCAATTTTTTTGAGCGGTCCAGCAACAATTTCATCACATGAGTTTACATAGCAAATGCAAAAATAATGCTATCAGTAATAGATATTAAATTTTAATAATGAAAAAAAAAACCCACCAGCACTATCTAGTACAATACAACAGATATTTTACATAGATGTTAAATGTGATAAAGCAGAGCGCTTTTATCACTGAAAATATCAACTCATTGGAATTTAGTCGCAATTTTTCTATTTTTTTTTTTAACTTAAAAAAATAGTAAACAGCTAAACGAAAGACAAGCCAGAAGCGGCCTTCTAAAGCTACTGATTGATGATACCATGTGCGAAAAGGGAAGCATAACGGGTTTGCTTTCCAAGGGGAACAACATGTGCAACTTTGAGAAATAATGTCGTAATACGATTCCTCGCCACAAAAAACTTCCATACAAAAAAGCAATTTCTTTCGACATTATTTGGAAATTTCTATAAGTTTATTTTTTCACCTTTTGTTATTTTTTTCTTTTTCTTATTAATATTTTAAGTTTGTTATGTACCTTTGTTATTTAGTGTTAATTTATATTTTTATAACTTCTTTTAATGGTTTTATTTGTTAGATATCATTCATATCTTGTCTTTTAACAATCTGATGCTCAGATAAACTCTACATATATACATTTTAATTAACAAAAATTCTGTATCTACCCACAAATACGTATAAAATAACAGTCTTTTTAAAATTCATTTTTAACATATAATTACTGTCGAAAATCTAAAACCTGGATAAAAGTACAGATAATTCAGCTCATTTCATCGTAGCATGGTTGTGCACGACATCTTCATGTCGGCTGAAACAATACGCTAAATTTGAGATTCCTTTCAAGATGTCAACGTTTCGATCAAGACACTTTTTCTGTTCAGCAATTTATTAACGTAGTGGCTTTTGATAGAGACACGTCCGTCCTCTTATTGGTTTATTTAGGCCCTGACGTCATAAACGGCTACGCGTCAAACCAGTTGTCGTGAAGAATTCTGGGATTGTTTAGCGTACAGCGTAGGCTACGTGTAGAGCAAGAGAGCAATAATGTGTTTTGAAAATTTCACCAATAAATCTCGTAATAACTGTGTGTGACTTCTTTTCTTTTGTCCATAAAAGTATAACAATTTCACAGTTATATTAATAGTATTTTTTTTATATAATAGTAACTTTCATTATCGTACCAATAAAGCAATAATATGTGCAATTAATTGTTTTTGTTAATTTAAGTAATCGTTTAAATTATTTGAATTAAATTTTAAATAATTAATAAAGTCAATTAGAACGTCCATGATTTTCTAATGGGAAACTTGCATCAAATTTAAAGAGGGTAAAAGTTTTTGCCAGTACAAATAGCTGTATGTTAAAATATGAAGCAGTATGGAAAAACGATTCACTTCTTTTAGCATGCTTTTGTCAGAGCTTAAGACGAGAGGGCATAAATAAACCAATTATTGGGCATACGTGTCTCTATCAAAATCAACGTCGGACGTGGATGTAGCCACTACGATTTACCTATGGAATGGCCAGTCTCGACTTAGCGTCTATCCCACTCCATTGTAGGAGCCGGATATGTAGGGGCGACTGCCGCTATTTTTGACGTCGACTAAAGAACTATTTTATTCATGATCAAAGCCATTTTAACTAGTTTCAGCCAGTTTTTTTGCCTTCTTTTCTCTGTCCATTTGATACTTTCTCTATTAAAGTGCTACCAAGAAATAAACAAATAAACAAACAATCTGGTCCGTGTATTTCCCTAAACGATCCGATAACAATTTAATATTTATCACTTCCAAACAATATGCGTTAAGATACCAATACAGAGGGTCATTTCTCCTTAGCCGATTTTGGAAGATTGTCACTTCACGTGAAGCCCCTTCTCCACCACCGATTATGTTCAATGTATTTCCCCTCATTCCTGGCAATAGCCCGGCAGCGTAATTTCCATGCTAGCAGACTTCTTTGCAGGACGGCGAGAGGAATTTCGTTCCATACCTCCTTGCACACTTTCCAAAGTCCAGCGATAGTTTTGGGGCGACGCTTTCGGAGACCCTTTTTGAGAAGTCCATGGGGGAGGCATCACGTGACTTGACAGGGAGAGCAGAGAAGGTTATTGCACGAATTCAGGTCCCTTCTTCCAGTTGTGGCATGAAATTCTTGTTGAGCGCGCTATGTGGCTGGACGCCTTATCTTGATGAACACAAAACTTTGTTGGTCTCCTCTCCGTACAACGCCGGAATCTCCTCCGTGTAAAGAGGTTCAAAATGTTCTCCTGGTAGTAATTTACATTCACCTTAGCGTTTTTCTCCACCCGACGAAGTTGCAACCGTTCTTTTAAAGCAGTACCCTGCCACCACCATGAAGCCTTTCGGAAAACTTTCACGACATTTGCGCGATCAATCAGTCCGGTCTTTCGCATCTGCTGGACGGTAGGCAATTGCACGAACCTTACCACAATCTGCGAGGTAAACCCATGCTTCGTTCAACGTGACAACAAACCGCCATTTCTCGTCCGCAAAGTAGCCTTCGTAGAGTGTGCGGGCGTTGGTTTTGCGTTCACGGATGTAACGTTCATTAAAACATGAATCATGGCTTAATGGAATTTGCGCAGGCCTAAGTTGTGTTTAATAATGCGGTTTACCGTTGACGCAGATGTTCCTGCCTTCTGAGCCATGGCCTTCTGTGTCGGAGGGTTTTTCTGTGCTACCATCTTCCTGATCTTTTTGACTGTCAGGTGAACGGCTGGGGTGCGGTCTCTTTCGAGATAGCTTTTCATGTGTGAACTTGTCGGGAATCCGCGAAATACGGATGTCAGTTAACAGCAGCCTTCAACAACGAAATTCCCGTCTTGCACTGTTGCACGATGCGTACGGCACTAAATCCCACCTTGGATAGCGCTCGTACGTCCCCTCTTCAAAAATCATTAATTTTTCTAGTCATTCCGTGAATTTTCTACGCTCGTTTCCTGAACAAATATTTATGGAATGTCCACTGATACACCACTTGATTTACATAGGTTCGGGCGCATTTCATTGACGGGGAGGGGTGTTCAAATTCGGCTTTCAAGTTAAGGAGAAATGACCCTCTGTATTTTGGTATTAGAAGTGCTAATTTTGGTCTAAATTTCATAAAAAGTTGTTAGAACTGCTAAAATTATCTATAGAGAGTTTTCATGTGATGTCGCAACAATAAGGCGGCCATGCTGGTGCACCAGCGCGAACGCAAATCATAGGTAGTCAAGAAAGCACCGGTGGTGCACCAATATGGTGACAGCTGACGTTTGATGGCGTCAATGAAAGCCCTCTATAGAGCCTCCCATTGCAGTAGCATAGATATTATTACTGTTATATCTGATTAAATAGTTTAATAATTTAACTTTCAATCATAATTTAAGAAAATCACGTGCTATAATATCGGAAAAATATGAAATACAAATGCCGTCAAAGTGAAAAGAATGGTGGCAGTCACATGATCTACGCATTTCGACAAACAAGTTAACCGGGTGAGAGTTCACAGCTCAATGAAGAAACAAGACGCCACCGAGCCGGCCGAAAAAAATAGGAAAAAAAGTTGTGTTGGCGCGTGTAGAATGGACAAAGGCAAATGAAGAGCGTGTACGAAAATGAAGGCGTTTTTCTCCAAAATAGACGACGAGTCGCGTCACCGTGGAGACGAAGGAGAGGAAATGGAGCCACGGCAATGATGATTCGGGAACAATAAGGTAAGGCTGAACATCCGCCGTTGCCAAGGTAACCAACCTCTCGCCCGAAATGAGATGTCACCAGATTCACCCACCCCCCTCCCCACAACCAGTTGCTTCCCTTCTAACAGGTGACACTTTCTGACTTAGCAAGAGATGACGTGATTCGTCCATTTGAAAAAACAAATCCGCCGAAAATGCATAATAAACGAAAATGTTCCTATGTTGAGGTCATATTTTCCCTTTAGAAAATATACAATCTAATGTCGAGTGCACTAAAGCTTCAGCATTGGTTGTAAGCTTGCTCTGAAGGAAAAATTTTGGTCTAACTGATTTGAAGACGTAAAAAAAATCTGAGAACAGATAACGAAAACTCTTCTATATTCCGAAGAAAATACTTGGTCTACTCATCAAAATGGCCGAAATGCCGCATGGAGACATTCTGAGGTAGGCGCAATAATTCGATAACTAAGCTAACACCCTCTCTATTAAAAACCTCACTTAACTTACATTATTACATCTTCTCAACTTTACTGATCGATAATGCTACTGTCAAGATAACAGTTTCATTAGTTAAAGTGATGCTCTTCTGATTTTTTTTTAATTTCAAAACTTAAAGTTATATTTAACTTGTATGCGTTTCCGATGTATTTTTCCGTTAAATAAGCTAGCCGTACGATCATGGAAAGGAAGAAGTTCCGCCGGCTCATTCGCTTCACTGCAACTCAAGTACAATGACGGTCTTTTCTAATGAAAAAATGCACGAGGCACACTGGGGCAAGAGGCTTGCAAAGTTGGCAGAAAATAAAACATAACGTAAAAAACGTTTTTGGTTTTGTTTTTTTTATAATTATTTATTATAAACTATTAGTATTATAGAAACACTCCACATGCACTTTCGGTATTAGGTAAATAGAATCTTTTTAATGTTATCAATAACTATCATCATCATTACTATCGTCACAGCTGTCATCATCCTGATTTCCAAATACATTGACGGATGGTTCTTTAAGTAAATCTGTTGCTTTTTTTTTTGGAATTTTTTAAAATTTTTTCTATTTTCTTTTGTTTACTGGTGATCACAGGATCAGAACTTAATAAAAAAAAAAAAAAAAAAAAATTTGAGACCTACGGGTGAACTGAGAAACAGATTTTGGCCTGACTTCAATATCGAAAAATAATCATAATAAAGTAGCAAAATGTTTAAAGGTTTCCTTAATCTTGTAACTGGTGCGTGTTTAAAAAAATAATAATTCGAAACTCGATCTAGTTTGGAACAGAACTAAAAAGTCAATTGTTATTTTTACTTCTGCATATATTGTTAAAATTAACCATGCTAAACGAAATACAAATTATGAAGAAACAATTACATACCTGAAGTTGTAGATCCCATAATTTAAATTGCATATTATACAGTAATTAGATGTCACAAATCCAAACCACTCTAGTGCCATTTTCAATACGCCACTGCTACAGCGCACTCTAGTGACGAACGAATTAAGCTGAAAGACTTTTTAACGCTGTTTAAGTTCACATTAATATGTATTCTAATAATGTATTATAGCCTCGTATTTATAAATTGTAGTTGATTTTTTGTATTGTTTGCCAACTTTGAAGCACTTCTGCCCTAGTGTGCGACGGTTTGATTTATATTTTAGGTCGTATTTAGTTAGCCAAGTCTCGAAATCGCTCATGAAGTCACAATAATAGGAAAATTAAATAAGCTAATTTGATTTTTTTTTAATGATAGTTTAGGCCAATAGTTTCTTTACTGTGATTCACGATTCCTAAGTGAAAACAGCTTATAACCTCTGTATTATAAAAACAGCTTATTGTAGTTTATAAATTATTGACTGAAAATAACTTAGACCGATGCCTGAAGTCGATTCGATTGTAAGACTGTATACACTTGTAGAAAAACTTACATGGTACCTCTCTATGACTGACTAATAAAGAACTTCTGCAAATTTGTTTCGCGAACCTTAATTACCCGTTCGAAATCAAATGATCTTTCAAAATGCCCTCCAAGTTGGGTTCTAAACTCAAGAATGAAACCAAGAGCCCGTTTCAGATGGGTATTTTTTTTAAAACCGATAAAGTCGAAACATCATCAAGCCGGTTCTACATGACAAGAATCCAGCGACAAGAAGAATTCCGTCTAGCTCACGTTAAATTTTCACATGAACATCGGGTTGGAAAAGGTTGATGACGGAAAGACGACATTACAATTTTTCGTTTCGCAATTAACATAAATTGTTCCCTCGATACAGAAGAATTCGCGTAAGCTAGGCAGAACCCCCTTCCCTGTCACACGGAAATCGTATCGTGTGAAAGAGACTTTAAAAAAGTTGTTTTGTCGGACATCGAGTGCACAAACAATGGTCGGCACGTGAACACGTGATAAATGCCACCATTGTTTCTATCAGTTTTAACTTTTAAGAGAATTTTGCTTAAAACTTGTTCCATTATATGCTTGCCAAGGAAGACGACGTTTTGCACAGGAAGGGGGAAACGTGGAAACCACTTAGGTAAATTACTTTAGCGTACGCACGAAATTTTAATTTTTTTATAAGAGGCAGTTTCCTTTTATCATCCGATTTAATACGGCTATTTCAATTTTCTTACATATTTCTTCTATTTCGTCAATTAACAATGCATCCTTTAATGTTTTTTTATTAGGCGTTCTTATCTTCTCAGCCGATTTAATAATAATAATAATAATTCATGATTCACACAAATTTTGTTTAAAAACTATGATTAAGAAGTACTGCCCACTAAAAAAGAAAAATGGCATTTTTTTTTTAAATAGATTATTAAATTTTCAGAATGTAAAATTACAAACGCTTTCGTTCGATAAAACAGAGAATTTGAATGCGAAGATTTAGGGCAGTGCGGGAGAAAACTTATTGAAAACATAAAAAAAACTGAAAAATTGAAGATGTATTTTAATAGGATTTTTTAAAATTGGTTATTTGCAAATGTAAATATATAATGTTTGATTTCCACGAGATTTTTAGAGATCCTTACTTTTTCAAAATAAACATTTAATATGGTAAATATTAGTAAAAGGGGAGGGGCTAGAAACTAAATGTTGTCTCGTGGAATTTTCAACGGTTGACAAAACTGATAGTGACACGTAGACTTAAAAATTTTCTTCTTGGAAAGACCACTTTTAAAGTTTTACACGTTTTGGTTTATTAGGTACGTCTTGCGCCCGTAATGAGATTCCACAGCATCCGCTTTCTCCTGATAATTCTTCACGACACATACGACGTGACTTTTCAATTGGTGTGTTACAGGTGCGGCAACGATGAAGACGAATGGGCAGAACTTGTCGAATACATGGAAACAGAATAAGAGCGAAGGCGTGGGTCACCGAGGGATCACAAAGGGCCAAGCTAAAATGAGACCTCTGAAGGTTAACAGTGAGCACTGTAAGCAGTGGCTATTGGCAGAAATGGAAGTGGACAACGAGGGACCGTCCACTGAACCTGGCAACAGTGACAACGCGCAAGGACAGTCGGAGTCGACATTCGAAGACCAGTCTCCCTGATAGCCATTCTCACTCTTTCTCTATGGACTTTGTTTTACTTACTGTTCTCTTCTGTTGTTTTTTAATAGTTCCGAGTTCGTAAATTAGTAGCTTCATTGTAATGCTTGTTTTACTATGGTTGTTACTGTTAAATTGATATTTTCTTTACTTTACAATTTTCTTTAAAATAATTTGTTAAATTATCTTTTCTTTACATTTATCCTTTAGGAGCAAATGAAAAATGTTCCGCCATTCTATTTAAAGTTGTCTAATTAAATGAATAACAAACAGTTTATTAATATTCTTTTCAATTTTCATATAATAAAATTAATTTTTACGACTTAAGAATTTGAGCTTTCATTAAAAGGATAATGGGTCCGTAAATATGTTAACGTTACAAGAATAACGACCCTATTTCTCATCTCTACAAATTTGATGTCAAGCAAATAAAGAAATAATGCAGGGTGTTAAAAGTAAAGGCTCCAGCAGGATAAACATGTTAAAATTGCGCCAAAACACAATTATTCTCATGAAACAAATTTTGATCCCCCCCTCCCCCCTATGAATAATTGAAGAGTGGTTTTGTCAAACGTTATAAGTGCCAAAAATTAAAAAAAAAAAGATTTAATCTGAAGTTTTTTTGTTAGAATATTTTAATTTATTCACTTAAAAAAAAGGCGCACAAGAGAATCTCGAACTCGCACCTGTCAGCTCTGCAGGCAAGCGCCTTAGGTATTCCGCCGTCGCAGCACTCGCAAACTTAAGTAAAAATTCTCAAATATACTATATTAAATTCTCTATAAACAATAGAAATTTTTTCAGGGTAGTAGCTATTTTAGAAACTACTTTAAAAATTTCTTATTAATTTTGTCAAGTTTAAATTTCACGGCAAAATGTCCGAAAAAAAATCTCGAATGAAGAAAAATCTTTCCATAAGGATTGAAAGCGTACAAACGCGTCAAAAAATCAAGATGTTAAAAATAAGATTTTTTTTTTTTTTTTTTGGGACGGTAAGAGACCTATAAAATATCTCAAAAATATATATACTTTTTGTGTGTCGGGGAATCCTTGTGCAAAAGCTTTCTAGTAGTAGTTTGGCTTGGGGGCAGTTTTAACTTGCTTATCCCGCTAGAACCTTTCCAGTGAGACCTTATGGAATGGCTTGAAAATATCTCTACGAAAATCAGCTTTAATGCTATTCACAGTGGGTTGAACGAAATCCGACAATCTAATAATTGACGGAAATCAAAATTTAGGGTATTAAGCAAAATTTGTAATTAAATGAGAAATCTCATTTAAAATGTGTATCGAAGGATAAGAAATTTTAAAGTCTGCACTTGGGAATAAAATTTAAAGGCCTCTGCACATAGGCGATTTTTGTCGCAGCGACTCTCTTTAACAAAAGAAGGGAACGGGGTTGAATACAATGGCTGTAAATTTCCAAAGCATGCCGCAAAACGCGCCTACTCACTTGTGTGTTTTTTTTTTAATCTGCGTCAAATCAGGAAATTTTCTCTGGCAGCAACCCCTTTTCGAAAATTTTCAGAAAAGTCAAGGATTTCAGGCCTGGTAAAAACACCCTGATGAAAAAAACCCCTAGGTACAAAATCCCCAGAGTAAAAGCACAGGTACAAAACCTGATGAGTGGTCTGAGAGGATTTATTTAAACGCCATATCCCAGATGTTTAAAGATGTTTAAATAAGTGAAAATAGGAAAGAAAATGAAACTTCTACAGCCTAGGATCGAACCAGAAACCTTCGGCTAATCGCACCCACACTCTGATCTATTAAGCCATTGTTGACTGTAGATCCTTGGTTTAATTTTTCATTTAATCTCGTATTAATCCAGATCCACGGCAATACTGAAAATAATAGGATCGGTTATTAAAGGTTTAGGTTATTTCTTAATACATTATAACATCAAAAATTTTTTATGGCCAACGCCATCGCCAATTAATTAATTCGGTAAATTAATATTAGAAAAAAAAATTAAAAACGACACTCCAAATAAGAAAAAAACTTCCGTATATTCAGATAAAAAAAAGCCCCCACTTTTTTCAGATATTTCGGTAAAATTGATGTACAAATTATAAAATCATAAAATTAAGGCTTCATTTGTGGGTTATGTCTTGTTTTGTGCTTTTACTCTGGGGGTTTTGTACTTGGAGGTTTTGTACCTTGGGGGGGGGGGGAAACCTTTTCCCTCAAACATTCCGTGGATATATAAGTTTTATGTAAGCATTGGTTTTTCCCACTTAGCAATGCAAGACATGAAAAACAAAAAAAAAACAAACCCGCACTCTAGTTTCATTGTATCATAAATGAAACGACCAAACCGATAAAAGAGATTGAACCACAACAGATTTGATTTATATCGAGGCTGACATGGACCAAGCTATGGAGCCGTACATTTTTAGAACGGATGTAGACACGATAATAGGAAACACTTTTCTTCTTTTAATTGAAGTTCAAAGGAAAAGTGCTTTGGCACCGGTCTAAACTTGGCTGATAAAGGACTTCCTATACGACGTCTGATATTCTGCTTTTGTCATTTAGCGAGACTTAGTTTCCTATATCACATCATCCTGGCCATTAAGCCCAATAATTAAACCAACGAAATGCTGTAGCAATTTCATTTGCATTGATGAAGGTTTCTCTAATATTAAAATTACGAGGCTGAATCAAATGAAAACCGGAAACCCGCTGTAGAAAATCGAAAACCGCTCCCATTGCGATCAGACCCGGTACGCATGCGCGTGGACTCTGCCGCCATCAATTGGCGTTGGTCCCGCGACCCCACGTGACCCAGCGGCGTCATACGGACGTTTCCAATATGGCGGCCCTTCTGTTGGAATGCACCAAAGAAGAGCAGCGTGGAGTGATCCGTTTCCTACACAGTGAAGGCACGAAACCAAAAGAAATCCATCGATGCATGTTGGCACAGTATGGTGCTGCATGTGTATCGCAGACTCAGGTGTACGAATGGTGTAAGAAATTCAGCAGCGGCACAACAAGTTTGGTGGACGCGCCGAGGCCAGGCCAGGCCAGGCACAACGTCTTGTGACAGCCGAGGCGATTGCAGCGTCCGAGGAGATGATTCTGCAGGATAGACGGGTCACCATCGATGACATTGCAACGGCATTACAAGTCAGCCATGGCTTTGCTCAGCATATGTCCATGATGAGCTGAAAAGATGGGTCCCTCGTCGGCTGACGCCCGAAATGAAGGAGAGGCGAGTCGATGCCTGCCAGGAGCTGCTGCACCACTAAGAACTTGAAGGTGACATCTTTTTGGAGCGGATTGTGACTGGATACGACTCCTGGGTCCATCAGTACCGACCACAGACCAAGCGCTCCAGTAAGGAATGGCGGCACTCGACATCATCAAAGCCGAAAAAGTTCCGCAGCCAGCCATCCACAGGAAAGGTGATGCTGACCTTATTCTGGGGCTACAAGGGTATCATAGTGGAACATTACATGGATAAGGGCAAGACTGTGATCAGTGCCACCTATAGTGAATTGGTGCGTGACATTCTGAAACCTGCTATACGCATAGGGTGGCCAGGTGTCCGTTTTTTGAGTCATCTGTCCGGTTTTTTCCCCAAATGTTCGTTTTTTTGGGTCGAACCTCAAATTTGGCAGTTTTTCCGAAAAAAATTACGATCGAAATGAAAGGTCAACCTTACGAAATCTCTGATTGGACAACGTTGATACGATCGAATTTATATTGGCATCACTGAAAGCTGTCAGCAACAGGTATTCAGTATTTTACTCTTCCAGAAGGACTTTTATGAAAACTCTTTTGAAGATTCCTAGCCCATTAAAGATGAACTATATCGTGTCATTAATGAAAGGAAACTCAGTTTGTCCGGTTTTGTCCTCTATCTGTCCGGCTTTTTCAATGGGATCACCTGGGCACCCTATATACGCACCAAGCGCCGCGGATTCCTCTCAACAGCTGTTCTCATCCAGCATGACAACGCGCGACCTCATACGGCTCGTGCGACCGTGGCGACTATCCAGGACTTGCGTCTGGAGTGCCTCCCCCATCCTCATTACTCTCCCGACCTCGCGCCTTCCGACTTCCACGTCTTTGGCTCACTAAAGGACTCCTTAGGTGGCCACAAGTTCGCGACCGACACGGAGGTGAAACAGGCGGTGCATGACTGACTGTACGCACAGCCAAAAGATTTTTTCCCCGAGGTATCAATGCCCTCCCGACTCGGTAGCAGAAATGCCTCGAAAAGCAGGGGGACTATATAGAAAAATAGTGTACTTGTGCCAACTTTGTCTGTACTAAATGAGCTGTAAAAAAAATATTTCCGATTTTCATTTTACTGACCCTCGTTTAAGTCATTTTTGAAGTCATGTGCACGACTTAATTGCATCGATATTTCTCGTATCGGGCAAACTTATTTCACTTCATGTGTAAAGGAAGCTACCTATCTATTAGTTTAATTATACACTCGGGTGAGAATATTACTACGACTGTGTCTAAAAAGTCCGACGGAAGCCGACCGTAACTGACCAAATCACATGATATACCGGTAATAGCAATTTTACATGCCTGGTCTTTATTAACTTTCATATAATAATAACTTTTTTTATTTGAAACAATGCTTCCATATAATATAGAAAATCAACAATGTCAAGCCATATCAATCGTAAACGTATCACGTGGTTTGGTCGGCATCGGTCGGACTTTTTAGACACGGCCTTTGAGAATATATTTCGTCGGACACAGAGGCCAACGAGAGACAGACCACGGCCCTGTAAGCTGTTACTGGGCACTTAGCCTGTTGCTTACCATTTTAAATAAATAAATAAATAAATAAATAAATAAATAAATAAACACCACCTAGACAGAAGGCCTGCGCATAGAAACTGTATACATTGTTACATCATCATCAAACGGTCAAATTGAGGGCTTATTATTGGTAGAAATCACGGTCTATAGATATGCATGGCCAAATTTGGTCTGGTGACTTTTGAGTGCCCTGGCCTGTTTCTCGTTGGCCTCGGTCGAACACGGAGCGAACAAACAATGGCTGGCACGAGAGCAGATGACGAAATCCCATCATTGTTTCCGCGCGTTCAACAAAAGAGATTCTTCTTAGAATTTTATTACTCGTCGACCGAAGAAGAAAAGCTTGTTCGCTTGTCCACAGAAAAATTTAAATTAAATTATTGAGGTAACTTATTTTAGACTTTAGTCTATGCATTTTTTATATTCATACAGATAGTCTCCTTATAGCTTCTCAATTAGAATATCACGGAGAATGAATTAGGCTAAATTTCGTATGCTTACAATTTTTGCATTTTTAATTCATCCATTAAATATATTTAAGATAAAAATAATCATTAATTTTTAAGTAAAGGAAAGCATAACCTAATCATTATCCTCGGCTTTGTTTAATTTAAAATCGATCTTCGTTCCTTCAGGCAATAACCCTAATCTTCGCTCCATCAAAAAATAAAGAGTGCACTTCTGTTGTAACGATTTAAATAAAAGCAAATTCTAAAACTCTCATTTTCGCATTTCTATCGACTCCTCTCCGTTATATCTCATCCTCAATTTTTTTCCAATTTTATTTTCACTTCGTTATTTAATATTGTTATTTTTAACGTCGTATCAGTGTGGGTGGATCTACTATGCGTATCTAGAAGCAGCATATCGAAAACTGTACCAGATTTAAGATTTTCTACTCGCTAGTACCAAGATAAACTGTTTAACTTGTATGCTTATGATGAAAAACGTTGAAGAGGAACAGTTTATCGTTCGAAGTAACGTTAGAGCCACACTGTCACAATATTATAAGACCAGATCGAAACTGAATATTTTGAACAATGCTGAAATTATTTTAATTTTCACCTATTGTAAAGTATTAGTGACAGATCATAAATGTTGTTTATGAACAAATAATTTGTCTATCATTACTATCTAGTCAAACAACCAAAAAAAAATAAATAAATAAAATTGAAGATGAAAAATAGGAAAGAAAATTCCATAGCCTGGGTTCGAACCAGGAACCTTTGGCTCAGACCGCCACTGTTTCAAGTTTATAAAATTGCACTATTTAAAAGTTATAAGACCGCCACACTGATTTCCCTTTTTGCGAATGAAATCTGCCCACAGTTTAAATTTGCATATTATTAACTTTAGATACAACCAATATATACGAAGCATTTGAGTTAGTGCAAAAATTGTAACAACGATGCCCATGGGCACAGAGCTGTCAGAGATTGAAGTACGCCGAATCGTTTGCATGGATCTGGGAAGTCAGAAATTTCCACCTTGGTTTGTCGTTCCAAGATTGTAGTTTGGCGCAGCAAAATGCCGAGGCCGCAAGATGAACGACGTATCTTTTCCCTTGCAACAAACCAACAAATAAATAAAGGAAAAAACAGAAAACACTACTCCACATAGAAAAATTTTCCTGACTCAGATGTTCATTTCGGATTTCAAAAATCCATCAGTGAGTGATTTACAGACGGGCAATACCCATATATATACAGAACTAGAAAAAACCTAAAACCAATCGAACAACGGAGGAAAGAGATATAACATCTCGCTAGCACCAAATAGCCAATCGAGCAAAGCGAGTCTGTTTTCCCTGACCTTTACAAAAGTCGTCAACTTAATAAATGCTGATAAAAAATAAAAAACATCGAAGTTCATAGAGCTTTAACCAATACATTATAATAGCGATAATAAATAATACACACAAAAAAAAGAAACCGCCTATGTAATACACGAAATAAGAAACAAACACCAAATTGAACAAAATAAAATACAGCAATCACCCCGGGTTTGGGGGGGGGGGGGTTAGTCTACTGCAAGAATTACATGATTACAACAGTTCACAAACCAACAAATGTTACACGTCAAATTGCAGCTGAAGTAGGGACAAGCACCAGTCACAGCTTACAACAGTTCACAAAGCAGCATGGTTGGAATGGTGCAGAGAACGAATGCAATGGGCGTCAGGGCCCCTCTTCTTGAATTTTTCGTGTTGCAAATCTGGAATCGAGACTATTCATCAAGGGCCAATCAAATAACCGGAAACTGTTGTCACATGCTCTACTCAAGTTCTATTCACAAGCAGAATAACGAATTCGTCAGCCAATTTCATCTTGTGTTTAGCTATATCACTAGCTCTACTCACAAAAGTTGACAACACACATGAGGAGAGCGAAAAGCAGTTGAGTTGATTTTCGAGAATACCAATATTGTTTCATCATTCGAGTTTGTATCATGTGACACAGCTAACTCATGTGAGTTGCTAACCACGAAAATTTCGAGAATAGGGGCCCAGAATGGCACAATGTTGTGTTTTCTGACGAGAAAAAGTTCTGCTTAGATGGTCCAGACGGATATTCATACTATTGGCATGTCTTACGGAAGGAAAACCAGAGATTCCGCTATTAACAGGGTGGTGGATCTGTTATTGTGGGAAAGCTGATCTTGTAATACACGAAAAAATGAACGCAGTCAAGTACTAGAAGAAGCAATTCGGCCAATTAATTCCTTTTGAACCACTCATTGGAGGCGAAAATTGGAGTTTCCAACAGAACAATGCTCTGTGCCAGGCTGCATGAACTACTAGGATCAACAAATCAAATGCATTCCATGGCCATCACGTAGTCCAAATATGAACCCTGTTGAAAATGTGAGGTTTCATGGTTCACAATGTTAACAGACAAAACCGTCAGTTTTCAAATGTGAAAGAGCTTTCGGTGGCAGTATATCGTGCCTAAGATGCTGTGAAGCTCACAGGCATCCAAAAATTATAGATTCAATGCCTGATCGGTTATTTGAAATTGTAAGTTCTAATGGTGGCACAACAAAGTATTGAACGGCTTAAAAATGGACAAAAGTGTGGTGGTCTTATAACTTTGAAACGGTGCAATTTTATTTGTTTGGTTGCTTGACTAGATAATAACGAATAAACAGGTTATTTGTTCATAAACAACATTTATCTTGTGTCACTAATACTTTACAATAGGCGAAAATTAAATCATTTCAGCATTTGTTCAAAATATTCAATTTCCATCTGGTCTTATCATTTTGTGACAGTGTATGTGGTCCGCTTTCACTCCGCATATACGTGGAAGTGGTCGTTATAAACGTGTTAGAGTATGTTTGGCTTGTAAAAATTTGGCCAAGTGGACGATGTCAATTAATTTAAAATTACTTTGATTCTGACACCGAAAATACTAGCAACAGTAAGTTGGTTCTGTGGTTTTATATAAAAGGCCCGTTCATTTCTCATAATGTAATGGTGCTTTGTGTAAACGTTCATGCTTTTTCTGGAAATGGATGATTACGCATATGACAATAGCTGAACGAATGTAAGAAAGACAGATTGACTTTTTTGATGGCCAAATGTACAACTTCTTTGCTATTGGCGTACTCTTAAGCCTCATCGAAGACTGCCTACGTGCGCGTTTCGTGTTGAACTTTAACTTTCCATTTATTACCTGTAAATGCATCTTTGTGCCGTTTTGGATATTTGACAAAATTGCAACTAACACCTAAATGTAAATGCTTTGTTTTATGCTTAACCTATCACGATCATAAAAATCTTGATTAATTTGGTTTCTTAAAAGGAATACACAGTGCACTCAAGATGAGAAGATTTTACAGCACCCGCATTCTCCTCGCATTTCATCACGAGACGTCCGAAGTTAGTATTCAACTGATTGGTTTTAAATGCAAAGCCGAAGAAAGAATGTGGGAGGAAGTCGTCCAATACCTACGATTGGTAGAATTGGAGCAAGGTGGTTCGAGGTTACTCTCAGGTTGACGTAAACGGGCCCTCTTGTATTGACCGGAACTTTGCAGTGTCTATAACTCAGATAAACGATTTCCTAAGTAGACTTACCCTCTATTGTTCCTCGAGCATCGTCTCTTGGTTTTTGTTCTAATTGTTTCGAATTTGTCTTTCAGTTATGTTATAAGGCAAATTTCATTAATACAAATGTTACTTTTGTTCAAGTCTTCTCAGTGTTTAAGGAGAATTAAAAGCATCTTAAGAAATTGTATATAAAACGTAAAATAAGCAATTTGTACTATGTTTTGTATTAATAAAATTTATTAGAGGTTGAAATTTTTCATAAGAGTTACTTTTTCAATTTGACAAAGCTTCAATGAAAGTATTGGTTTGTTTCATATGTATTGGCCGAATTTGATGGCAAGAAAAAGACACCAGAAACAAGAAAAAGAATACATTTGAAATATCTGCCCTCAGCAGCTATGAAAAAATGCCACGGTGACATAAGTCGGCATTACAATGTTCCAAAAAACTGGTGACAGCAGTAATGACAGCATCTCCATCAGTGAACCGTTTGTTCCGCAAACAATTGTCCAAATGACGAAACGGTGGAAATCGGTTGGAGCCAAGTCTGGTGAATATGCAGGATAAGGGAGAACCTCTAAACCCAAAACATTAATTTTTTGCAGGGTTACAACAGGCGTCTTGGAGGAGTATTGGACCTGCCCGGTGACTGTTTTGTTTGCAATTTCTGATGGCATTTGTCCAGCTGACTTGTACACATCGCTGTTGATCGTCCTTGCGGTAAATCGTGCAGGTGTTTGTTCCACTTTCTGCCGTAACTGTTCAGTATCGCACTTTACCGGACGCCCGTCTACTGGCTTACGATTCATGACCTAAAGCTCTAGATTACTAAAGTACAGCAATTACCTTTCCCAATGCTAGCAAATAATACTGGTTGTTGATTGGTTGGTTGGTTTGAGGTCACGTGAATTTTTTTTCAGCCATCTTTGGCCCAGACATTTCTTCATTTTAAATTTTATTGATTGTCAGTTATATTTCCAGACGATAATGCGAAAATTTTGAAAATAAAATTCATTTCAGCCGAATTTTAGAGCTGGCGCAATAAATTAAATTAAATTAAATAATAAATTATAACACCATGATTTTTTTTTCTTATAGGCTTACGAACAAGTTCATGTTTTTGCCCCCCCCCCCCCTACCCCCATCCAGCCCGTTGGCACGTGACTTAACGGATTGGGCCAACTGGGCCAAAAATGGCGGATTGCCGTACTTTAGTAATCCAGAGCTTTATCATGTCCATATCACCAGCGCTAAACTTCGCAAATAATCTACGGACAGTTTGTCACTTGTCGTGCACGTACCCCATGCTCCATTAACAGTATCAACGGTTTCCCGCACATTCCGTCCGAGTTTGTATTAGTGCAAAATCACTAGCTTAACATAGCGCTGCTCCATGACGTTAACGTCTGCACCGCTACACATGCAACTGCTGGAGAAACTTCTGGACCGGTCCTGCTTATTTTGTAGAGGGTTGTCGTAGTTCCTGCTGTAATGTTACGCACCGTAGGGCTCATGCAAAGTAGCCTAAGCCAAATCTGTCAATATTTATGAAACGACCCAATAAATAAACGGTAATAGCATCACGAGTATAGTAAGCTAGTGACTCAGATTTGCAAGATTTATTCTAAGCATTAGATGAGAGGTATCTATATATAAAGCTTGTATCGTTCCATTATATCGGGCCAAATTTTGCCTAATGACTTTTCAGATTATTTAAAAATTATACGCTACCATTTTCTTTATTTCTTCAGAATTTATTGTTAACAATCTCCATTTATTTTCTTTCAGAGTCGTTAGATGCATTATTAGCGCATTCCAAAGGAATAGTTTGATACTGCGTTTGAACAATGAAAGACGACCATTGAATAACTAGCACGGTCTATAGATATTCATGGTCATCGAGCTTCGGCCGTTTTCCATTGTTTCGAGAAGCTAAAGAAAACAGATCGCGCCAGGTGCCACATAGATCGAATCAGGGCCGACCGTGACCTGCGATAGAGGTTTTTCATTGAAACTGAAAATGAAAGTTAATTTTCTGTCTGTCGATAGGGCGTTTTTGGGCCGAATGTACATGCAGCGCCACTTTTCAATAGAGTTCCCGCCCTATTGGGAGCTAGAAACTTTAGCTTCATTTTAACAATGGAGCTCAATGACCTTGAATATCTATAGACCGTGATAACTGGTAATGTTCGGCGGAAGTTGTCAGAAAAAAACGACAGCAGCCCATTATTGGTCGGCACCATTATGTAAGTCCATTGACAGATTAAGGATGGTGAGCAAGCTGTTTTTTATCCCACGGAGTTCTTGAGTTCTTTGAAATCCCCGGGAATGTTACCTCATAAATTAAAATTGAAAACTGGAACACTGATGATGCTATTTCGTAATATTAAACCATTCAACTTGAGCAACAGAACCAGGTAAAGTGTTGTGAACGTCATAGAAGTGACGATTCTCACAGGAATTGCAATGAAGGAAAATATTTTTACTCGCGCATTCCTATAATACCGAGCAATACGCCTCTCGAGTTTAAGTGATTGCAATTATCAGTTCGACTCATTCGTAATAACTACAGTAGAACTCTGATATTACGAACTGTTACTACGAAAACTTGCTTAATACGAATCGCGTCCCGACCCTAAATGACTATTCTTTTTAAATTACTCTAATATTACGAAAGGATTTTATTTGCAAACTTGGTTAATACGATTTTTTTTTGCAAAACAATCATCACAAAATCAACTTGAAAAACAAAATTTAATTATTGATTTAAGGAGTTTAAATGATTAATTTAAATTTAAAATGAATTTAGTCTCCTTATAATGGGGAAAATCGTGAAATAATAAAAACAAAATTAAAAAATTAAAATTAAAGTCACCAATCTTGAAGAAACTTGGGAGATGAAAGAAAACTCAAGGATGT
>JAHWFO010101550.1:177464-206852 GCA_023313115.1 Rhysida immarginata | reverse complement strand
TGAAAATACAAATGTTTTTAAAAATATATATATAAATTCAGTAACACCGATACAAGAAGAGACAATGAAACGGAAGCGTCTCTACAAAGCAAGAAACACATTTTCGTTGATGATTGGTCGAAAACTCATATTTTAAACCTTCTTCAAAAATAAAAAGCGCCACTGAAGCATTTCTAAGTCCTTCGCCATCTTTAAGAAGATCTTTATGTTTAAATCTTTCCCGTTCGGTTTGGTCCTCGTGGCGATTCAAAATCGCGAGCTTGCACTTAAACGTCACCCAAACGTTCATGTATTAAACTTTAGTTCTTTTTACAGTCTTTTCCTTTCTTTATTTAACGACCCATCTTGCCTATCCTTGATATGTTCGTCGGCTTGGTTGGGCACGGCACCGAGAGTTGGTTGTCCGTGAAGGCCGAAGGGGGTTCTGGGCGTCCTCTACGTGGTTTCTGGGGGTTTCAGAGGGGTTAGTGGGCGCGACACATTTGGACTGAGGGGAGAACGTCTACTGTTTCCCAGAGAACAGCGAATACTGCATCAGATGGAAATAAAAAAAATAAAGAAAGAGAAAGAAATAAGAAAAGATAACATTAATTACCAAAATACAGGGTGGCCCCCCAAAAATATACACACACACACTTTACTAAACGTTATAACTTTTTCCGTAAGAGCAAAATCGAAAGCTTAAATCCCAAGATTATTACACGCACTGAATGAAGACGACCTCGATCGAGAAGACCACACTGTTACTAAGACTAAGAGATTATTTGATAAGAGTTTGCTAGGTAAATGGATATGAGCAACAGTATCTCGACGCTTATGATAACCACTTTGATCACCTGTAGCAATTGTACAAGTCAAACAGGAGTTATCCTCATCCCTTGATGTTTTTATGAATTTAGTGTTACAACTTTTATATGGTGTTTGTTTGTTTTTTGTTTTTTTGTTGAAGTGTGTCTACATTTTTTGGCCACCCTGTAGAGAAATGACTTTCAAAATAATTTGAATATAAAAATTCAAAGAATCCACTGCAAAGAATTAGTGCACAATAAATAGATGACATTTAATAAAGACAAAAACTATGAACATAAAACGAATCATAATGCAAACAATTAAAGCAGTAAAATAACCAAATCACAGGCAAAATATTTGTACAAATTTTTTTAACAATTTACCAAAACTTTTTTTAAACACCAAAAAAGATTTTTACACTGTGGCCCCTAATGTAGCCAAATCTAGTGACAGTTTACGAGATATACGTAAAGAGACTTAAGGAACCGGGTGCGACAAGGCTTTTGGAATTCCTTTCACCCAATAAAAGTGTAAAATAACGACTGATCGGTTTTGCCACGTCTGCTGCATCTGCATGGTCCATAGGATTGCGTATTATAACGTTTACCTTCACACCCTCTTTGATATTTCTTCATGGCAATAAATTCGAAAATGAGTCGGAACATTTCACAAGAATTTTAGTCAAAGCTAAGACATTATCGTTTAATCTTTCCGAAGGTGTCATATCTTTGAAGAGATTATGTACAGTATCTTCTGATGCATCACCATATTTGGTTAGTACTGCCATTATACGTATACAGGATTCAACTGTAACCTTTAAGGACAAAGGATGGCTGTGGTATTAAACACTGCTAAATTTTGTCATCACTCAGCAGATGCTAGGAGGAACATTCACTGTACCATTACACTAACGTCATCAATGGGTAGCGTTTCCAGTATCAAGACTATGTGAGCACAATTGAAAGTCATCTTCTTATAATATTGCAATTAATTAATTTTATTGTCGAAAAATCCTAGACGCTTTCATAAGGAGGACAGCTCCTTCCAAGACACAGCGATCATGTTTTAATCAAAGGCCAGCTCGGTGGCCGACGGCGCTAAGGCGCAGGTCTTGTCGCTCTGGGCACCAACGAGTCGCGGGTTCGAATCCCGCCCAGGATGTTTGTATTTGTCCGTTTACTAACAAGCTTGGAAAACCAAGCAAAGCCTGGTTGATTCCCTGCTAGGCTAAATTTCCAATAGATCCAATGGTTATTTAACATCCTCGATACCGAAAAGATAAAAGAGGAATAGAAAAGAACAAGATAGACAGAAAAAGCAAACATTTTGCTCATTTTGTCCACCTGCAGAACACATTAGATCCCTAAATGCTTATTATTGGATGCCATACCTAACTACAGGATCACAGCAGACGAAAAGGACAGGGCACTCAAAAGTCCATGTAGTCTGAGCAACAATCCAAACTTCATTGTCTCCATCTTGGATTTTAACAATCAGCGTTTTTTCGTTTGTTGGAAACAATGAAGGTTGCTCAGACGATATGGACTTTTGAGTGCCCAGGACTGTCCTTCTCGTCGGCAGCGTGCAGAAAGGCCTTAAAATTATTTTCTCAAAACAGCAAATACCCATCCTTAATTTATTAATTCCAAAATTAAATCAAACAGAACTCGTTCGTTATGTGAATAACATGCTGATAAACAACACCCTATTACAATATACACTGAACGACCAATTTATTAGAGACACCTCTTACGGAAAATGGATCGGCCTCCCAGTGACACCCGAACGATGGAACAGGCCGAAGCGGTGTATAAAAGGAATGCATTGGATCACAAGTTGCAGTAGCAGCAGAAGTGGACTGAATATGAGTAAATCCAAGGATTTGACCGACTTTGAACGAGGCATGATCGTTTGAGCTCGACGGGCGCAGTTGAGCATTTCGCAAACCGCGAACCTCCTCGGATTTTCCCGTGCAACAGTGTCAACGGTATTCCGTGAATGGCAGTTATGCCAAAAACAACCTTCAACAAACAACTCGTACGAAACAGGGCCATGGATGAACGAGGCCAACGGCGACTGGCACGAATCATCCACAGCAACAGGAGGGGAACAGCCCAACAAATTGCAGCGCAATTCAATGAGGGACCATCCAAACCCATTACGGAGTACACGGTGCGGCGTACCTTGCACCGAGTTGGGTTTAACAACAGGCGGCCAGTACTAGTACCGTCGCTGTCATCGCAAAATAGGAAAGCGGGCCTGCTATGAGTACGCAGGTATCGCCACTGAACGAGTGGAAGAAGGTCGCCTGGTCCGACGAATCGTGTTTCCTTCTTCATCATGCGGATGGCAGACCGCGCATCAGGCGCAGGCAGCACGAGGCCATGGACCCATCCTGTCAGCAGACAACCGTACAGGCGGGTGGACGAGGAGTGCTGGTCTGGGCTGTCTTCTCTTGGGACACACAGGGTCCTCTGATATCCATAGACACATCCCTGAATGCGACACACTACCTGAACATTGTTGCCGATCAGGTGCACCCGTTCATGATGACAGTGTTCCCTGGTGGTGACGGACAGCTCCCTGTCACCGTGCTCGAATGGTCTTGGGCTGGTTCGAGTAACACGACGCGGACTTCCACCTGCTTCAGTGGCCGGCTCGGTCGCCCGATCTCAACCCGATCGAGCATTTATGAGATGAAGTGGAGAGAACCATCCGACGCCTTCCTACACTACCGTCCAACCTGCACCAATTACGGGACGCTGTGATGTCAGCCTGGGCTGCTATTCCTCCGCAACGGTTTCAACACCTTGTTGAATCCATGCCAGCACGTATTCAGGCAGTTCTCGCCGCAAAAGGAGGCGCAACACGTTATGAGCGGGGTGTCTCTAATAAATTGGTCGTTCAGTGTGCAATGCTTATGTTATTATCCTTTGATGTAGTGTAGGAAATGGTAGCAATTCATTTGAAACTTCCAGTGGGCCGACAATTGATAGATGAGACATAAGACTTTGGTTGAGAATCTTTGCGTCGTGAAGAACAGGATCGTTAATCTTAGCAAACACTATACAGACATGGAACACATAAGCTGAAGCATGAAGCAGATTAACAATACCATTAAAAGTATGGTGCTCACCACATTGGATCCGAGCTGCTGTAAGATATTACCACTAGGGGGAACAGCACAGGAAAAACGTCTTCCTTGAGGGAAATTGGGAGTGGTCATTGGAGCAAAAGGGGTAACACTTGGATTCATTTGCTGTGAACGAGACAAAGAACTCACAGGTGAATGATAAATATAACGTATAACGACCAGGCAAAACACAGAATAAATCTTTCTAAACAAGGATCATGGCAACAACAATAGAAAATGTCAACGTACAATTCCGGGTGCTCGATGGACGTATTTGCTGTCCGGAGGTCCAACGCTCGAGTGGCGTCTCATGGGAAACCCTCCAGTGCCCAAAGGTTTCCCTTCTCCATCGGGACTAGAAGGGTTGATCTGAATGTGCGGCACGAGCAAGACATTGTCAGAATGTCGCCGACCTGTGATGGCCGTTGATACGCGCAGAAAATTGGAGTCTGGTGACGATGGTCCTATAGAGACAAAACAAATAAATCAGTGTATGCCCTAGAGGACATAATATTCAAGTAAAGATCAACGAAATTGAAAAAAAAAACCTCTCAATTTAAAAGTTTCTTCACTCTTTTTATCTAAATATCTATCAGCCTTCATTAAAATTAAAAAAAAATACAAATTACAACATAAAATTTTAAGCATCATACTATCTGCATTAGATTAATTTGTGGAGAGTTTAAGAGAGCCAGTTTCTGTGATGAAAGTGAATGTATATCAAATAAGCATTGATATTGAAGCAAAAGATATGCACAATAATCAAAGATATTTGAAATGTTATAATATAGGGATCGCCCAAATGAAAGTGGGACTGCTGTCGGTTTAGCAAATACTTTAATGGTATCAGTGTAGTAAATGCACAGAATAAAGGGTGATACATAGTTGCCTTGAAGGTTGATACAGGCGTCCTAGCGGTCCGCGTGATGATGGAGAACACTGGTGAAGAACCTTCAACGGCGACCCGGACCTCATCATTGTCTGCGAATTGTCGTCCTTTCAGAACTTTCTTGAGTGGATCAAAGAAAGATGAGAGGTCGGGGCTATACGAGGCCTCCCCATCAAAATCGCTGCAACAAACCTTTGCACGCCGTAGCCACACGAGGGTGGGCATTGTCGTGCATGAGAATAACCTCTTAGGACAACATGGCACATCGACGATTCTAGCTATACAGGGGATGAAGAATGGCTCCACGGCCAATCCCGAAGTTCTTCACTCAGGGTATTCATCGTGGATCGCTGGGACGCCTGTGTAACCATTTGCCAAATCGGCAGCAGTCCCACTTTCATTTGGGTGACCCTTATACAAAAGGGAGGATCTCGTATCCCAAGGCGTACATTTTGTGCATGCTGCCGACAGGCATGTGCTATGCTCGATGATAGAGGTTTCGACGTTTGTTTCGGTGGTTCCCCTTTATTGAGCTACAGAAGGTTGATTACGATCTATGGTAACGATTTCAAGGAGAAAGTTTAGGAAGAAAACCCCTTTCTCCACCAAAGATCGTGTTCTATTTGGTGATCCTGGTTGTGGACTACTGCCCTAGACCGTATCTTCCACTGTAGAAGAGGTGTCTGCGAGGCTGATATTGTTCCATTCCTGTCTGTAGCTTTCCAGAGAGTTCCGACAGTTCCTCTTCCTTTCTGCGACATGTCGTGGCAGCAGCTTATGAACACGACTCTTATGACGCTTTTCCAATTGCAAATCTTTGATTAATATTTTATTTACGGTAGCCTGTGAAGTTCCTACAATGTTTGCGATCCCTCTTTGGATTGCTGGATTTTCTCAATGGACCAGCTGCTTAACTTTTCGAATGACCTGTGGTGTTCGGCTTATGGGAACTCGAGGATCTTGCCGTTTCTGGCCAGTTGGAGGAATTAACCCTTCCCGGGATTTTCCTTTTCCATTCAGCACTGCCGATATGCCTTTCTTCGAAACAGAGAAATTTCGTGATTTTCATGTCCAAATTACAGCAGAATGGCTATAATTACCGTCGGAAAGGGCAGTAATGTACCCTTCCCAGTCAGGCCCGATTTTCGGAGACATTTCTTCATGACATTTACCGCTTTCAAATGAAACAACAATGTGGATGTATTAGTATCATTTCAAATGCTTTCTGTTACGCACACATGCACGTGACCCACACCATTCACGCAATAAATCGTAATCAAATTTCTGTACTGCGCTGCTCGCTTTCTGTTGAGATATAAAGCACCCATGTTTCATAACGATCCGATGCAGAAAGGAACGGTAGCTCATGTCTCTGGAGGGCAATGCATGTTTGCAGACACCATGTCCGGTGAATTCGTGTGGAAGCCAGGTAAGCAATTTTTTAACCCTGCCAGATGTCTGCGAACTGTTGCTGGTGATAAAGAGAAGGTCGGCACTCAGCTACGTATTGTGGAGGCTAGTTTTTCTTCGACTTTCTACCTTAACTTTATCGGGCAATAATTACGAAACAACCCAATATACAGGGTGTCCGAAAAGTATCTTTACACTTTTAGAAAACCCAGAAGAAGAAAAAAACAAGGATGTGCAGTTACGATTTTTTGTGTTCAATATAGAAAATTCTAAAGTTTTTTTTATTTTTTATTATTCAATATGGGCACCATTAGTTGCATGCGGCACATCGTATCGTTAAGAGAGTCTAACTACATTCTGTGAAGTACTGGGGAATAGGCAATATCGAAGGCTGCTTTAATTCATTTGTGTGTGGGAGATGCTATGTTCGTGTTATGTGGATGTACATATTTTTTTCCTGGTTTATTAGGTGCCCCTTCATCATTCGGTCGCTTATAGGGACCGAGTGAGTGGGTGGAAATGTAAAAATTTTCGTCTTACCGGAGTTGCTTTCTCTCTTGACAACATCTTCGACGCTGGCCGACGCCTTCTTGTTCTCCTTGTTCATTCCGATTTCAAAGGTTGGAACATGGTCAGCGCTGTGTAAATGCCTAAGGTTAGTCCTAAAATAACAGGAAGTAATTACGAAAAAAAGGAGGGGGGGGGGGCCAAAAAAGCGTTCGTTAGTTTGAAAAAAAGAAAATAAAAAATAAAAAATAAAGCAAAAATAAATAGCGAAAAATTTATAAAGCGGAAAATAAAACCGAATGATAAGAAAATCAGGAAAACAGTAAAGACGAATTTGCTAAATGATTTTCCGAAATCGATACGTTTGTCTTTGCTTTTCCAGTCATCCAAATATAATTTCCGCTGACAACTATTTCTAAAACTATTATAAGGCTGCTTTCAAATGTAATTATCGTTTCCATAATTTCAAAGAACTCAAACACTCGTATTCGTGCTTGTGCGTGTTACAGAAAATAATCGAAAAGAAGCCTCCAACGAAGAGCTAAAAACATCTGCAAAATTAACAGTTTCGCGTAGGATGTTTAAGTTCAAGTAAATGTCAACGTGCAAAGAGGAGGATTTGTTTGCTTCTAGTAAGGAGCCAGAACATCCATTTACATTTCTATTATCTCGTTAACGCTTCGTAAATAGATAAACACTTTTCCACGGCTACATGAAACGGACATCCGTTTGTCTGTACGCCTCTTGACATTTCATGTTAGATGGTTTTAATGTCTGTATAAAGCAATGAGTTCTCTCAAATACGAGTTCTTCTTGAAAGCCATTGATTTTATTAAGTACCGAAAGGCTCTACGTTTGTGATTTGTCTGCCTGTCTGTTTGCCTGCAACTCGAGTTTCTCGAAATGTATGAAATATTTTCAAA
Organism: Rhysida immarginata; assembly: GCA_023313115.1. NCBI lineage: Eukaryota > Metazoa > Arthropoda > Chilopoda > Scolopendromorpha > Scolopendridae > Rhysida > Rhysida immarginata. Next base: position 199,201 of record JAHWFO010101550.1, on the reverse strand, counting down.
ATCTGTTTTGTCCAATCGGTAAACATGGATCGAAATCGGTTCAATAAAAATCGCTAATTCGAACTGCTTAAAGAATACATCAATCAATTCCTATTAACCAGTGATGGATCAATCCAATTTTTTATGCGCGCATTACGATCCCATAGTTAACATATGATACGTATGATATATCATGCATGTTGACGACATTTCAATTGAATTTCTTGTTTTAGCGAAGTCAAAATGCATAGAACAGAAAGCAAACGAGAGTCGAGTAGTCATGCAAAGGTATAGGGAAGACACTGAACGAAAATAAAGTGATTCAGTCACCCATCGAGAAGTAAGGGAGGACTTTGAACGTCGTGTTGCTGAATCAAGAAATTACAAATCTGCAATGGTTTATGTGGCGGTGACCATTTTAACCTTTCGGTACTTTATTATATGATCCTTAATAGATTATTACTGTCTTTGTTTCATTCAATATTTGATTTTATTTTGCGATATCTTGTATTCCTAGGCGATTGATGACAAGGTGAGAGGAAAAGTCTACTGCAGCAATCTAATACGCATCCGAGACACATCTTTAGAAATCAGTAAAATGATTCCCAAAATATTATTTCCCAGCTTATTTTTAAACTTAGAATCTTTATAATGATCACTTGGTCTTCTGATGCTTCTTCACAAAGAGTAATTCATTCCTAAGAGAAATGATGCAGACTTGACCATCAAAAAGCCTAATAAACTAGACAATTAAATTCATTTTTTAGAGGATTTTTTTTGTAAACGAACAACAATTTGAAACTAATAATTCCAAATAACAATGTATTTCGAAAGAAAAATATGCAAAGCACTCGTGTGCAAAAAATAATGCTGCTCTGCTAAAAAAGCAAAAAATAATCGCAATTTAGCAACTGAACAAAGACAAAGCAATTTATCCAATTTCATTTTGCGAAGCGCAAATAGAAAAACCACAAAAGTCGTAGGTTGTACAGGGTGATTCAACAGTGAGTGTGCAGTGGCTGGTCGGAGGTTGAATTCGCTTCTCTTTCTGAGATCTTCGGCTCGGCACAAGATACCTGTTTCCATGCACTAACGCACAGTAACTTTTGAATCACCCTGTATAACTGGGCAGTACAAAGTATCAAAAATTAAAAACAATGCTGTTGACGCCACAAAGGAAATAGTAAAAAAAAATACCAGAGAAAGTTCTCTTACTTCTCGTTCACTGGTAGCGAGAGATTATCCAGCTTGAGTTTATTCCTTTGATTCTTATCCACTTGTTCCATCATTTCCTGTAGCACTTCCATCAGTCTCGTGAACTATAAAGAAATGGCAACATAAAAATAAACCAAAGAATATGTAACGATTCGAAAACGCAATAGACAACACAGCGCTGTATGACTTCTAATTATAATAGTAATAGCAATAAATCTTAAAAATGAAGAGGACATACAGACAGAATTAATTCCCAGAACGCGTACCACAAATCTCACCTTAATACAGTATTTACATTATGGACCACACTGTACTGGCCCAAATTATTCTAAATTAATGTCTATGATTAAAGTTTATCAGTTCGATTTAAGTTTGTTTAGCCAAAGGGCGTTCGACGGAACTTCTTTTTAATTTTTAGTTGATTAAACAAGCAAACGTTTCTTACCTGTTCTAAATTGAGTCCAGGGTTGACCGTCTGAGGAATAAGATTTGGGAGAACGCGTGTGGCCAAAAGATTTACGGTTAGACCATACTTCTTATTACTTAGCAGCAGTTTATAAATACCTAGACAAGTAGAATTCAATTACATTTCAACTTAAGATCACTCTTCAATAAACAAGGAATTCAAGTGCACTGTTAATGTATGGCATTCATTACGATTAGAACGAAAAGCCAGAACTTTGTGAAATGGCCCAGTTTCACTACCTTATGTTATCAGAGAAAGTTTTTTCATAAAATTTACATGTTAATAATCCAAATCGTTACCTTTTCCGACGTTTTTTTTTTTTATCGACAAGCCCTACATGACACTTACTCACGGTCATCAGCAGTACATCTGGGTCTTGCAACTTTGCTTCAGATAACATGGGTAGCACTTCGTCCAAAATTGTCATCTTCTCCAATTTATCGATAATACTTTCTAGACACGATAGAACACTCAATTGTACCTACGAACGAAAAAATTGCCTTCGCTTATACAGTATTTAAAAATACAGGATTTATTATCATTTCTTAAGAGTACCAAAATTTAAATCTAGAAAGACTGGTAAGTGCTAAGACTGGAGGAAGAACACATATCTCGGTTTTACTCTTATGCACACTTGGCGCGTATGTGCCTTTCCCAAACGTGTCCAATATTTCCACCATTTTAAGCTTAACCTTGTCAGTAACTGCGGCTTTTAGACGTATTCTACAGTGCACGTGCTTTAAGGCAATAGTCACACATAATGTAGTCACGAGGAACCGTGAAGGCCAAAATCGTTTATCGTTAACTGCCTCAACCCACTGTATTCAGACACTACTTATGTATGGGAATGTTAATCACAAACAGAGCACTGTTGGAAGAAACAGGAGAATGATGTTGCTGCGTTTTCATTTAGTCTACTGATATCAACAAAAAAATTTTTAACGAGAGCCTTTTAAAATCGTGCTCCAATGTAAAGAATAGGAGAGCCGTGCTTGGCAGCCGCATTCTTAAATTTCCGGGCATGATCGCATTCGCACCGTGAGAAGCTACAATATTAACATACCACTGTTCTATTCTTGGAAACGCCTCAACAATCGTCCTCCGTTGTCGTCCCTTTGTCATTTTCGCTTCTGTTTATTTCTTTTCCAGTCCACGGTTCGTTGTGGTCGTGTATCGATTGAAGACATTCGTTTATAAGCTTAATGCAATCTTCCGTTCTTTTATTTACATAACCCCATTTTCAAACCGGTATTTATTTCCAGCTCTTTTCATTCTCAAGTTTCATGCGACAGAAGAGAGAAGCGAATGCGACGGATTCTATTTTTTATACGAAACCTATTCAATTTCCTACGCAAATAACAGTGTTAAAGAGAAGGCAGAAGAAGGAGCCGCGACGAATCCGCAATCTCACGTTCCATTACAAAAAGTATTGAAAGTAGCGGTGAGGGAAAGTAACTTCGACCCGACATTAAACACATTTTTATTACGTACTTCACACTGAAAATGAAATTCACGCTTGCTAGATTTGAAATAGAAAATTCGAATAGCAAATTCGACCTTTCTACAAAATTACACTGTCTGCAATTGCTTATTTGATTAAAAGTATTAAAACAACACTTACTCAATATTAATATTCTTAAACAGGACGTAAATTATGATTAATTGATAGTTGTATCGGTTCTCCACCTTTGCAATTTACTGTTTTACTAAATGTTGTGAAAGAAACATTTAATATTAATATGAGGAATGAATAATGATTTGTTTTAATGACGCGCGTCTTGAAATCATAACAGGCACACATCAACATCATACCATTTTCATGCATAAGGGTAATTGATTTTGTTGACACAGTAATATTATGAAAGCAATGTTTCGGTTACATTCGGAAAGCATGTTTAAAAGGCAACTTAAACATGTCTTGCGATCCTCTAATTTATTACAATCATTTTCTTATTGATCGCCACGTGCCCTTTACTGGTATCTGTGATACACTACTTTGCCAAAAATATTGGACATTTGACAAACTAAGCATTTAAACAAAATTAAAAAGTATATTAAAGTGCCGGACCATCTTTTACATCTATCACAGTCTCTACTAGGAAGTTTTTAGTTTCCGGAAGGTTACAGCTGCAATTTTGCGACATTGAGGAAGTGAATGGATAAGAAAGTGACGTCCTAGCTAACCACAAATGTTTTATTATCTTGAGGTCGGGACTCTGAAGGCCGTTCAAGTTCTTCCATCAAATCATCCAGTTACAGACCTTGATTTTGTGGACGTGAGCCTTGTCATGCTCATAAACTAATGAACCCATGCCAAACGGTTCCCACACTATAGGCAGCGCAAAATTGTCTAGAACAGCCAGGTAAACCTCGAAATCCACAAGCTTCTTCAAATGAACCAAAGGACTAACCCATTCCAAGAGAAAATACGTAATGCCAAATTTGAAAGTTGGCAAAATACACGCAGGGAACGTTCTCCGGGCATTTTCCATACCCTCGGTGTGACTGCCAAAGTGTTTCACTCCAGACAACATGTTTCTATTGTTTTGTAGTCTAGCTACGATGAGCTTTGCACCACTTTAACCTTGGTCATCGTGATCTTAGGCTTATGGGCAACAATTCTCCCATACGGAACATATAGTACATCAGGCGGCGCACTGTAGTCGTCCGCCATTACGACCTGCCGTTTTGATTCCTACACGTCCTATTGTCCCGTAGCGAGGCTGCAGAAATGACGAGTTTACTACAGAGTTTACTATATTTTCGTTCTACTATAATTACTTCTTTTGAACCGGTGCAATTCGCGTTTACACTATTTTTTATTTTTATTAGCAGCTCGTAATGGCTGCGTCCACACGAGTGAAAAAAGAAAAGGTCCATACTTTTGGCAAGGTAGCGTACGTTCGTCTGCGCAAAAGAATTCGAGCAACAATGCTTAAAAAGAATTCTGCAGTTCATGCAATTTCGAAATTACAGCCAATTGATCTATGAATCGAAATTGAATTGACAACTAAACAAAAGCGTTGCAATGCCACTTACTGGAAATTATAGGCAAAATTATAATTGGATATCGAATAAATTATATAGTTGGTGTTTTTGGAGAATTACTATAATAATTTGGTGAATATATTTTCCATTCGTTTATTACTTTTTGTCCAATCTTCGAATATCTTTTTATATGAAAATAAACGTGCCACTTAAAAAATTGTAACTGAAAATCTAAATTAGCACGCATTCTATGATGCAGTATTTTTATTTTTTGAACATATTTCTCACTTTACAGTTACCACAGAATAAACGTGTCCGTTTTAGTTGCTTTTCAGCCTTTGCTGGTTGTCAAGCTAACATTATCGGTTACACGCTCGAGCTGCAGAAGCATTCGCAATTTCCAATAGCAAGTCACCCTATGACGTCGGACAGACTTCGTGGAAATTCGAACAATTTTAACTTTTATAACAGGCAATAAGATGATCGCAGTAGAACTTTTTCTAACTCAATTTTTCCAAGCTTGGATTGGGTAAGCCTAGAACACTTACAATTTTTAGGGAGGTCCACTGAGCGAGAGGAGGCGCTGGCGGCAAATACACGAGACGTGATCAAGCAGGCGGAAATGCGAGTGCATTCGGGGGTGGGTTATTCAATTCGGATCAAATGAATCCCATCCACTGAAGGGGGTATGGATCGATAACTTAAGCAGAAATTACCTTTATGTTCGCGTTGGTGCCGAACACGGTCTTCGCTCGCGGTAGAACCATCTTCCTGATGGCCGCCTCTTCTAAATGGTCGGCGATGGTGGCGACGGCTTGCAGTGCAGCACACTGGAGAGATGGATCGAAACATCAAAAAGCAAGGTGAAGAGAAGAAAAACATTTAAAAATAAAAACAAATAAAAACACCCAGCAGAAGTGGAAAATTGAAATGCTCAACATTAACAAATGAAAACTAAGTTAACGCGTGAGGAATAGTTAAGTTAGAAAACAAATACCGTTTATTTAGTTAAGTAATATAATGTGTAATGGTCCATTTAATATGACTAAATATTTAATTGGAAACGCATTTATCACTTGTTTAAGCTTGACTGAACAAGTTTATCTATTTTTCTTGAAATAGTTAGTTACTATGTTAAAGCAATTTATACGATAGATCAGAATGAAGGAAAGCATCGCTGTGGAAGATGATGACTGTACAAAAAAGATTAGTTAAAAAGTAGTGTACTTAAAATTACAACTTTTTCGAACACACTAAATCAATAATTTCTTAATCATCCTTGCCCATTCATTCACACAAACATTTCCCAAACGGGCATCATTGAATTTGCACTCCCGAACACGGAAAAATTCATCAAAGAAAACGGACAGCAGAATGCCTTTCCTCCTAAGCCAATGTATCGATATAGATTTCTGCACAGAATACGTGCGCCTAGCTTCAGCTAACATCACTCTATATCAAAAGTCTAGTAATCTTTTTTTTTCCTATTGAAAAGTGCTTTCATTTGAACAGGGTGGTTATAATTAAATTTACCCTACTTAACCCACCTTCGACAAGAAACTATTTAGAGTACGGGTAGAAATAAACTCGGTAGAAATGATATCCAGGTTATGGGCCACAAGATTTGAATGGGCCCTGTAATTTCTAGTTGTGGGGGTACCTGAAAGACAGGTTTATCGGGAAAGTTCGTACATGTGCCAATCTGAAGAGAATTATATCAAGAGATATATCACGCAAAACTACAGAGATGCTTGTACAGACTATATTCTCCTACTCTTTCAGACTGCCCTGAACACTTTGTTGTCTAACGGAAGCTACGTCCACAAAAAATAAAAGAAGAAATAAAAATCAAACAAAAAAACAGGTATATTGCACGATATCGCAACGCATTAAAAGTGTTCCAATGGAATTGCTTAGTCATTATTTCTCTTGCCTATGTCATTGGCAATGTTCACTTTGCGGTTCTTGTTCGTGCGATCGCTCGTTTTCCACACAGACAGACGGTTAAGTAGGGAAAGTTTAATTATAAACAACCTATATATCACAAACTGTTTGTTAATGTTCTGCAAGCAACAATTGGATCTAAATCACTTTCTTGCACGCCGAGGATCTGCTTACCTGTACTTGTGGAGTTGCCGAATCGAAGGCATTGTAGAGCATGGGTAATACATCGGATCGGATATCGTCTTTGGGGGTCTTCTCCAGAAGAATAGGAAGATTCTCTAGCAAGGTTACTGTAGCCTACAGAAAAATCAATAGCAGAAACAAAAAAAAAACTATGGTTTCACTGTAATCAACTACGGCCAAATGCAAAACCCTCAAAGTTCTTTAGATCGATAATAGCCTTCACGAAGCTTTGTAAAACTCGTTTTACCCCATTTGTGCTTTCATTTTCAAATCAGTAACAATACAATTTCCGCTTCTAACCATTTTTTAAATAATAAATCGTTTAAATATCTCGGATTAAAATGCAGCTGTTGGGCAACCTCCCATGGGACCAAGATGATTTTGAATTCTGGAAAGACATTTTGAATAGAAAAAGAACAATCTAGGTTATTATGGGCGATTCAAAAATTCACGCCATAATGGAGATTCGATTATTTCGTCTCTTCTCCGTTTTATTTATTATTTCAGTTAATGAAGCTCTAAATCAAATTTGTTGGGCACAAAAATAGCGAAATAACTTCAGTCAAATTAATCCTTCTTTACACATAAAGGGAGATTAATTACTGGGTTATTATTCACCAATAATACACGCAAATTAGCCCCAACAAATAATTAGAGGGTGCGATTATTTCTTTCAAAAGGATCGCAGACAAGCAGAAAACGCGCGCAGCTTCTCTTCCTGGAATATTTAAGGACGCGTGGTGATTAAGCTTAAATTAGGCTTAAAGCCCTATTGCAAATCCAACAGTTACATTAATCCCACATCTTATTGATTATGAAGACTAACGACGAAATCATGCAACGCCAAAGCTCGTGTCAACAAACACAAGCCCCACCCCCCTTCCCTTTCCTCGATTCATCCTCCTTATTTTTCCCGTGATCCTCTTGAAAAGCCCCTCGCCAATAGCCAACGAGCCTTAATCCCCGAGAGCTTTGAACAATTAAAAGACGGTCGAAGTCGTTGAAACAGCCTCTTCTTTTTCCAAGCCTCAGCCGCTCCATTGTTTCGTTCCTTGGCTAAGAAAGTGAAAGGGGGTTCGATATTTGTCACCATTCACCCATCCCTTAAAACCCAATCTCTTCGATCGATTGAAATGAACACATTCTTTGAGTTTGTTCACCTGAATGGACTTAGGGGAGCTGAATAGACTTCGGATGCTCGGAAGAAGAATGCCTTGAAACTCCTCCGTGTTGCTCTCTTGAACGAGTGTTATGATTGGCTGAAGGGCCGCCGCCAACACTTCTTGAGACTGGATTTCCTGGCGTAGGCATGGGAATACGTGCTGGAACCACAGTTTCTTCAAAGAAAAAAAAAACGAAAATTATTACATGTATATAAGAATCGCGACTGCATTAACATAAAAGCTACAGAAGCTATTTGTTCTATCCACTTTCAGGATCGCACCATTATTCTAAAATACAGGATGATTCGAACGTCCCCGAACACAAAATTTAAAACGTATTTACTGCAAAACCATAAAAGATATCCGACTGTTGCTGCTTGTGGCAGTTGTGTGTGACATTTGGAACGCGCTTCACATGAGAGCACCACGTGACACGACGCTTACGCGGGCGCGGGCAAGCAGTGACGTTATACAACCTGTGACAATAAAGTTCGGTGAATGATGGCATATTGAGAGTAGATTGCTCGCTTAGATGAAACAGCAGTTACTATCCTTCAAAGTAATCCCCGTCGATGGTAATGCACTTCTGGGAACGCCTGTACAAGTTCTGGAAACTCCTGGTGTAGTCGTTTTTAGGGATATCCTTCAGTTGGGTCGTAACATTACGTTGGATGTCTGGCCACTTCGGGGGGCATCTTCTACGGTGTTCCGGCCTCCTCGGAACCGTTTAAACCACTCATAAACACACTTCAAAGTAATAGCACTTTCTTTGTAAACTGTTGTCATCATTTCATGAGACTCTTTCGTTCGCTGATCCATTTTGGGTTTCGACCGCGCGTACTACGCCTTCTCTCTTCAATGTCCTGTTTAAACACAATAAACACACTCGCAGCGCTGATTCTCTCAAATTTGTTTAAACATGTCTCGACCTGTCTGGGGCAGGATACGACGATGGTGCACTCTTACGACCGTTAGCAATTTGACGTCATTCACCGAACTTTATTGTCACAGGTTGTATAAGAACAGAGAGTCCAACTCTCGCGCTCAAAATCTTAAAACATTAACAGTAAGCAATGAGTCTTTCCGAATCCAAAGAATGAAGCTTTTGAACTACTCGAATTCTGTACGGCCGTAACGTCTTGTAGCCCTCTGGCAGGCTGAATACGAGGTCCCTAACTCTTGAGACAGCCGCCGAAGTGATTTCCGCGGAGAGCGCTGCAGGGAAATCTGAATTTTCTCCAGAAACGTGGTCGTCACTACGGCCCGTCGGGCACTTTTAAGCTTATCATACACAATGCCAATCTCGAGAAATAGGTATACAGTTCTTTTCCCTGATACAGTATAGGAGCATCAGGAAACTTCGTTTGAAAGCGCTGAATGCAACGTTTGTACGATTTTTCCGCAAAATAAACTTCTAGGAATGTGACTTGTTTTGCATGCAATGGAACTCCTGCCCAGAACTATCATGGCTCAATTTGCTTCACTTTTTGCCGCTGTTAACAATAGGATTCGAAGTCTATCTTTAATATACGTCATTGGTTGGACATGCCATTTGTTATGCATTGTTTAATTTTTGTTGGAACAATGACAATCACATCTCGGAATTATGATGTGTCGCCGATGCTAAAAATGAGTGAGAAACTGAACAACATGCGTAGATCAAATTCTGCGCTCTGCGCTTTCCCTATTCTCCTGACTTGGTCATCTGCAGCTTTTCCCTCTTCCCTGGAATGAACATTAAACTGAATGGGCGCAGATTTACCATCGTAAACGAGATTCAAGAGGAAACGACGACTGTGTTGGAGAGCCTGATAAAGCAGAATGATGCCAAGACCGCTGGGATCCCAAGGAGACTATTTTGTGTATGCATTAACTCCCAAGGAGACTATTTTGAAGGAGATGGAGACCTCTAAATTTCAAGTTAATAGTGTATCATTTGTGGGGTAGTTCGGAAACTTTTTAATAGCACCTCGTATTTAATTCAGGAATGAGGAAGACTCTATTGAAGGGAACCTCAAAGAAAATATATTAGGAACCTCTTAAATACCACGATTTCAAAAACAGGCAAAAACGAACATCTAATCGATAGGCAAAATATTTAGTAAAATACAGAATGTCAACATAATAAAAGCATATAAAAACTAAACATAATGCTCAAATGTCATAATATCGGCATTACAGTTTAATAATATTGCATCAACTGTGGTTATGTAAATTCAATGATTTTTTTTTATGCTGGAGGGAAAATCTGGAATTTCATCGATCCTTTGTTCAACTTGATAAAAAACTTGTTTTCGCAGAAAATATATTAAAAGTCTAATCGAAAACATCGGACTGTTTGGCAACTTTTATTTTTAAATCAGTATAACAACTTATTGAAACTGTACTTCTATTTCAAAATATTAGAAAGGGAGTATACAACTTGAAAAAAAAAAGGTAAGATATTAAAAGAATATTGGCAATAAATATTAAAGAAGAAGTGAATCTTCTTTTGAATCTAACAAAAACTCAACTGCTGAATCTAAATGAACCCAATACTTTCGACATCAGTAAAATTTGACAGGTGCTGGTGGGAATTAAAGCTTCACAAAAAAAATATATATATATATATAAAGATCTCATCACGAGCCACAATGAATTTTATTCAACTTACAATTCTCATATTGTGGTTCAATGAAGAGTTTCGTCAATTCTCTTTTTTGCTGCCTGTTGAATAGATTTAAATACATTATTCAAATGACTTCTTTAAATAAATTTGTTACACGCTGAGATCAAATTTAAGAAAAGCTAATCAATTTTCCAATTGTATCGTCGGAGAGCACTGCTTCTTTAAATCATTTCCTGAGATTTCCTACTGATATTACTACACGTGTATGTTTAGAATTTCTTAATCTAAATACATGAAAGGTAATTTGCTGAAACCAGTATTGAATTATAATAAATTCGAAAATAAAAGAATAATTCTTATAAAAGAATTCCATAATTGAAAAGATTTTATCGGGGTGTAAAATTGCTTCATTAAGCAGGTAAGGGAGACTAGAATAGTGAGAAGGTTGCTGAAAACCACAAATCCACATATATTAATTTTCTTAGCACGAATGTGCATTTCGGAAGGTAGGCCTTCATCATCAGCGTGTATGACAGGGGAAAAAACTTTGCAACTACAGTATTATACTGTGTTCGCACTCATGAGTGACCGTCGTTGGTTAGACAATCTTTGCGTCATGAAGGAGTGCGCATAATAATATAGCCCCTTTTGAAATGACTTCATTAGAGTCCTGGACTATTTTAAAAAGATAGTTTTGAAATGGATTAATTTAAGTTCTCAATATAAAACCGATTAAATTTTCCAATGTTACACTGGGCCTGGAGACACTGTGTGCGTTCACGTTCACGCTCAGTTCATAGATGGATGGCGCATGGTGAGATGGCCGAAATTAAATCAACCGCGCTCACAGAGCCCATTATGTTCACTTTTGAGTGAGAACACAGTATAGCGACAAACGGTATACACAACAACCTATCAGGTAATGAGGTGTTCCGCCAATTCCAACGAAGCAGTGCCAGGCACTGGCTCTTGTCACTGTAAAGCAAGAGATTGGCGGAATTTTGATCTCTAAAGACTTATAATAGTTCTTAACAATTTAATAATTTAAGGAAATTTAATAACTTTTTGTCCTTAGTAGTATGCAGAAATTTAACAGAATTTTAATCGTGTTATGGCCAGTACTGAGGATATGATCAGCGAAACGTGACAAACACATCTTAACTCTCGTAATACAAGAAAAATGATCTTTTATCTTTTTTTGAAAACATCTCAAAGTTTGACCATAATAGACCAGTTGTAAAATGCTCCTACCAGAAAAAAAAAAGGCGACTATGTCCTTAACACTCCAAAGATGGCGCGCGGTCTCAGGGACCGCATCACTAGATTTTTGTGAATATCTTCTTATGAATTTAAAAGAAACAAATAGCCACTTTTTTTTTTTTTTTTTTTTTATTATTATTATTATTACCTAAACACATTCTCCATATATTTTTGTTTATTAATATTTTCCTACTTAGAAATTTTTATTTGAAAACAAATATTTAGAGCGAAACGCAAATAATAATGCTGTTTTCTGAATTTCAAGAGAATAAACTCTTCTATAAATATAATTTCATATATATTTAACCTCAGTTTATACTAGTTTTGAAGAAAGTAATTTTGAATATCGAGAAAAATTATTTTATAGTTTTTTATATAATAAAAAATAAGTATTTTTATCCTCTGAGAGATGATTGATATTATACATTTTTATAATGGTCTTCTTTTATGTAAGAAAGTATATGGGTATGAAAAGTAAAAATAGTGCAAAGTAACAATTTCCAACTATTTTGTTTTTATTAATGCCTTTCCTGAAATATTCATGTCTAATTTTGACGGAAAAAGAAGGGTTTTTAAATTTCTTTCTAAAAGTTGCTTTTTTTAGATAATATTGAAAAGTATTTTGAGCTGTTCTATTAATAAAGAGGTAAATTAAGTCATAGATAAAAAATATTCATGAATTTCATTTTTGAACATTAAAAAAAAGTCGTTTCAGAATGCCGTCTCACCGACCGCGCGCCACCCGTGTTACAAACACCCGCGCCACCTCTAGAGTGTTAAGGTAAAAGACTCTGATCGAAAAAGGGGGTACCAGCTCCCTCATTCCACCTTCCTCAGCACCATCAAAAATTTTTCCCAAAAAATTCTGGCATGCAAACAAATTCGCGCTTTTTTACACAGACAGAAGGAGCAAGAGAGAGAGGAGACAGTTGCAGGAAGAGATTGGTGGTGAAATAAAAAGATAGTGGCGGTAGCAGAAGAAATGGCCTTGAGAGAACAGATGGTGGTAGTGTGAAAGACTGAAGGAGGCAGTCGCAATGACAAAAGAGAGGGAGACAGTGACAGCATGGTTATTAGAAGTTAGTGGCTGTGAGTGAGAACACAGTGATAGTGGGAAAGAGTGATGGAAACAGTGGAACGGGGAAAGGGTGGCACCAGTGGTAGTGACAAATAAAGGGAGACAGTAATTGAGAAGACAACGGCTCTGAAAGAGTGGGAAAGAGAAGAAGACCATGGCAATGAGAAGAGCGTGAGATAATCGCAGTGAGAGAGGAAGACAACAGTAGTGGGACACAGCAATGGAGACAGTGCCAGTGAACAAGGGAGATAGTGACATTTACAGTGATTCGTGGCTGTGAGCTAGTAAATGACAGTGAGAGATGTTGTGAGAGTCAGATATGGACTGGCAGTGAGGGATTGCAGAGGTGAGATGCATGTTATAAAAAAGCGTGAATTTATTCGCATGGCAAAGTTTTTTGGGAAAAGTTTTGAAGGTGCTGAGGAAGATGGAATGAGGGAGCTGGTACCCCCCTTTTCGATCAGGGTCTTTTACATTAAGGACATATTCGCTTTTTTTTGTGCTTTGACAGGAGCATTTTACAACTGGTAGGAATTTTATATTTAAGAATTCGTAACGTTAAATTTAAGACCGCCGTCTCTGAGTGAAAACAAAACAAAAAAATGATAAAGCGATAATGCAAAAAAATATAGTGTAAAGTGACCAGCTGACCACACAAACAGGCTTCGTCTAATTTAAAGTGAGTGCAGGTCTCCTACCCAAGGCACATTACTTTAAACTAAATATAATAAACTAAATGTTCAAAACTAATTCTCGTTTTCGACAGAGCGCTAGGTGAGGAGATCATTCGTTTCTATGGATATCCAAAATCCACTGTTTACAACATCTCACGAAACCACAAAAAAGCCTGAAGAAGATTCTGCTAATCCAAGACGGTGACGTCAGTCGAAGAAGAAGCATGCAAGGATTACAACGAAGGAACGTTATTGAAAGGGGGTCTAATAAGTTCAGGCATCCCAATGTCGCAGCTTGAAACTATGTTAATTTAATTTAACACAGTAATTAAATTTAGGCTCGTTTTTGCCCTTTATGTAGAGACAGCGCGCATAATTTTTTATTGGTAAAAAAAAAAGTTGCCTACAAATATTGTTTGGTGACCCCGGAACCCTTGTGATGATCTCACTTTATGGTGCGTGTGCCTGTCATTTTAAACTACTCTTAATACTCTTAATGCATTAGGCCAGATTTTATGTGCACAAAATAATCACGTGTATATCAAATACTACATCCTGCTGAAAGACTGCGCCGGGTATGGTGTGCAGAAAAGGCAATAATACGGGCTGCAGAATCTCTGACGTACCGTGCTGCTGTCAGGGTGCCTTGTATGGTGACTAAAGGCGTTCTGGTATAGTAGCCGATGGCACCCCAGACCATGATCCCGAGTGTTGGTCCACGATGGCGATACCGGATGGTCCACATTCCAATGGTCTGCGCCATACCTGTCCGCGTCTGTCGTCGGTGTCCAAACAAAAGCGGGATTCGTCGCTGAAGACCACCGGGCGCCATTCCATTCGCCAGCTCACTCGTTCACGACACCATTGCAGTCATATCGCGCGGTGCTCAGGTGTCAAAGGAAGACAACAATGGACGCCTGGCAGACATTGTCGCGGCGTGTAACCGGCGTGCTATTGTCGCTATTGACACTGGAGCAGTACCGGGAACAGTGATGTTGTCGCTTAGTTGCCGCAGGGTGATGGTTCTGTCCACTAGCGCTGTTCGCAGTATCCGCCTATCGGTACGAGCTGATGTGCTTCTCCGGGCCCCAGAGGCTGGTCTTCTGGCATGTGTGCCTTCCTCTCGCCATTGCCGTCCGTGCGTCCCGCGACACGTGGACAGTAATCAGACTGGTTGACCATCCAGCCTCGGAGAGGCCAATAATCCGACCTCGTTTAAAGTCCGTTAATTGCATGAACGGTTGTCGTTGTCGTCATCGCGGCATTGAGACCGTTGTGCGGATTACAGTACTGTACGTTCACGAGGCAGTTGCTTCCTCCCTACTGCATGGAACGTCTCGCACAGGTGTCAACTGATGAGCCTATACAGGCACCCGGACACCCTGTATCAAACCAAATGGTCATGTCCCGTGAGCATGCATCTAATCGTTTACTAGTCGGAGGTAGACGAACCCACCCCCACTAAATATGGATAAGGTCGGGTAACTCCTTGTTGGTGGGGCAATTTCATTGCAAAGCAGTGTAGTTACAGTAAGCCAATTGTTCCGATGGAAATATAAATGATCGCTGGCCCAAGGCCTATCCGAAACACTTGATCTCTGGTTTCTAAAGGCAATAGAACCCGAGATATGAGCCCCTGAAAAATCGCAATTTGCCGCGCGCCATTTTCGAACATATTGAAGGGGAACGCTTTCACGTTCCCTCCGATTTGGTTGGTTCGTTGGGTTTATGGGCGCGTCAACAGCTAAGTCGTTTAGCGCGCTTTCACATGACTAATATCTTTACACAATCCGAAGACTTCAACCTGACTATATCTTTTACATTGCGGGGACCAACAAACATCCATGCCCATTGCAGGATTCGAATCCGCGACCCGACGGATTCGAGAACTGGAAAGCCTATGCCCCAACGCTTTCGATCACCGGGCGGCCCCGCATATGGATGCGACGTATTTGAGACAATTTGTTAGCAGAGGCTGTTAACAGTTTGCAAGACTCATACCCACACACGTTTTTCATAGACCACTCGAATAACACTGTTCAACACACAATGTTATGTAAATGAGAGTAGCTAATTTTGATTAATTGGAGGTCACTGAATTCGAAAATGACATTGAAATTTCTAGTTTAGCTCTACACCCATGATCTGACCTCAAATTAAGGAGTTTTCCACTAAATATTGGGTGTCCACGTTTACAATGTTGGCAGCATTCTCACAGCACGGTGCCATTACGTGATCGGATATTGTCTCTGCGTGTTCTCGCGTGTTCATCACGTAATCAGTGGTGGTGGTGTTGCCTGGATGAGTTTTCAGTTCTTAACGACACTGGTTGTATTGCTGACGTATGGATGTAAATGCTTCAATGTATAAATAACCCCAACAATTTCTGCTATATATGCGGAGAAGTGCTGTTATCTCGAAACCAATTAATTTAAGCATCATTTTCGTGTTCAGTGATCCCGAAAACAAAGAAATCATGTTCTTTGCACCATAACATTCAACTTTTCAAAATTTATAAAACAGTCTAATTTTAGCATAAGTTGGCCTTGAAACTTTACAGTATGAACGGGTAGGTATATGTGCATTTTAGTATACCAAGGCTCATACTAATTCGTTAATACTCACGGAAAATAAAGATAAAACTTAACGAAATATTAACGCACTAGCAGCTAATTTCTTATGCAAATTCCGAGTTATCCGTCGCTAAAAAGTCATTTATCCGTACCGCTACACGGTAAGCTGACCTCTTAAGCCCAAGTTCATCCGGATAACCAACGTTTAACTCAAAATTTGCCTAAGAAATTATAGTAAAAGTATATGCTACAAGTGCGTTAACATTTCGTTAAGTTTTATCTTTATTTTCCGGAAGTATTAACGAATTAGTATACTAAAATACAAGAAGAAAAGCCTAATATTATTATCATGATGATAAATAAAAATATTAAAGAAAGAATTTTCGGATTTTCTTTTTTTATTCTAAAGAACTTGTGTCAGATTTTTCGCATCCCTACTACACAGAGCGAAACTAGCTCTTCAAACGGGAAAATTCACTTCCCTTCCTGCTCCTATTTTGGAAGGATCTGGCCAGATGCGGTTTTCAGGATTTTGGAATTTGAAATGCAAAGCAATAGTGGAATTAAATTTCAGAGTTTTGTTAACGTCGCAAACAATAGAACCGTCGCACAAAATCGTTTAGTAAAATTGGAAAAGAAGGTTGCAAGGAATGTGCTGGTGAAGAGGAAAAGGAAAGGGGACGAACGACGTTGGTGTTGGCGACGAGATCTAAAATTTCGCGCCTACTCGATCGGCTTGAAACAGCGATTCTAGTCGGCCAAAGCGGCAACGCCACTAGCAGTAACAAAATACGCCGTCGTATCGTTTTACACTTCAATTAGATGAAAATGATTAATAGTGTAATTGATTTTGATACCGGACCGTTAAGTGGGTCTCAATAAGCAATTAAAGGCCGAGAGGTCGCATGAATCTATCACTCATTGACAAAGGCGATAAATGCAATATCTTGTCCTATTTAAATGAGATAGCTACACTTCAAGGTTCCTTCCATTGAAAATTTATAAATATTTTAAAGTAAATCTTCCTTAGCTTCTGGAGGCAAGACTGAGTCGTCTCCACTTTAATGCAGCAGAACAGACAAACAGCGATTGCGATTTCTTTCTTCCTTTCTGTTTACGCTAGTTTATAAACGTACATTAATTGTTGTAGCGTGTAATCAGAGAAAGCCACTTAATTTATTGATTAGATATTGGCGGTGTAGGTTCGTATTCGAATAGAGTAATTTGATCAATAAACGTCTGAGCGCCACAGGCTGTTGAGAGCATGAAATTGAGCTTGCCTATTTAAATTTAGATTTCAACATTAAAACTGACAGATGGGCTTCCATTGCATGTAGATTTTTTAAGGAGAACTCTTACTGAACTGGAATATTGGTTTCCTCAACTGATTTATCCATATCGGCAGTAAATTATTATTCCTTATCTTTCCTTTCGATAATTTACATGTGAAAAAAACAATAAGTAAGCGAGAAGCCTTATTAGATAAGCTTTCGAAGTATCTATGAGTTAATTACATGTTTCTGAGAAGAGTGTTCTGAACCAAGATCATAAATATTTAGGAACCATTTCGCCACAAGTTCTAAGGCTGTTCCACTAGAAAATGACCAAGAGTAAACGGCCAACACTTACGAACTACTCAGCCGAGTTTATTAGCGAAATCTGTCAACAACATGGGAGTTTTATCCTCACATTACGCCTCTACATTTTGGGCGTTGAACATACAACTCATTCTTGCTGAAGCTCCACGCGAAAAATGCACATTAGATGAATTTGATAGCCATGGATTGGGACCATCTCGGCCGTATTCAGAATGCCACGTACCTCAAGAGCGTAATGCGACGGGGCTCCATGTTGTTCGATAACGATCCCGTCGATTGCATCTTCTTCCAGTTGCGGGATAAGAATGTTCTGGGGCATGCTAAGATACTGGCATTGGACAAAAGTATGGATACACTACTTCATTACTATGAACATCCGCTGCGTAATTAACAGGTGGGAATGCCTCAATTTCTTCATTCACATCGTGCGCTGCTAGGCATACTGAGTGATGTCAGAGTTTAGTGAATTCCAAAGAGAGCAAATTGTTAGCGTCCTCTTAGCTCGTGCCTCTGTGACTGATGTTGCCAATTTGCGGTGTTGCGAAGGTTCAGTATCAATGTTATGAGAGCATATAGAGCTTTCGGGCAAAAGAGGTCTGATAAGTGTGAACGACATTTTCAACTGTCTGAAAGAGACAAAAAGGACATTGAGAAGAACTGTGACCCAGAAATGCCGAAAAAGTGACTGCAGATCTACCTGAGTCTTCCAAGCACGTGTGAGGAGGGAAGAAGCAAAGCAAAATATTCACTGGCGAGCTGAATTGCCAAACCACTAACGATCGATATTAGTTACAACACCCATAAATCGTGGGACTATCGATCAATGAAATAGTGTAATATGGTCCGATGAATCAGGCTTCACACTCTTCCCAACCACTGGAACTGTTTATACGTGGCGAAACCATCCCAAGCATACGACCAATGACTGAAACGTCCATAAGTGACCGTACTGCCGGATATGAACTAAGTCCCGCATCCAGCGCCTATCTCTGAAACTAATGGACGTACATGCGCATAAATTGGAACAATCAACGGGATATGTATTCACCGTCCAATTTTCGTGGAGATAGCTGGCTTAGAAGCGAGTTATTAGACCATGTGTTGCGAAAAAAAATTGACGTCATCACATTTCGAAGTCTTTTTTCTCGAAACTTATGCAGTCTATTAAAAAGCTTCCAAGAACGTTTTCTTCTTATTTTGTCTTTAGGAAACGATCTTCCAAGTAACGCCCACATTTAATTTATACACTCTTATGTGGGGAGCGTATCATACATGTACATTATATTCAATCACACATTATTTTTTCCACACAAAATCACAACTCGGTAGATAGGACAAAATAAGAAGTCTCCCTTCAGCTATAGCACTTGCGCAGTCTTTCCAGATTCTCTTGGAATTTTTTTTGTAACGTCACACCAATCTGGACAACTTCTTTCCGTTCTTCAAAGCCTGTTTTTTATCTTAATATCTTAAAAAATGGGCGTTTACAAATATTTGCAGCAGTTTCGTAAATTTCTTGTAACTTTATCATTAGCATAACATTTGGTTATGTAAGAGAAGCATATTTTCAAGTCTTGTTTGAATTGCCCGCTAACTCAAAACCTAAAATTAATTTAGCCCGTTTTTTGCTTTGCGGAAGAAACTGACATGAACATACTTGAAATCAAAGAGAAGATAATAATTAAACTGAAGAAACTCTTCAAACATATTGTAATTACAAAGTAGAAAAGGGAAGGAAAAATTTCGCAACCTGGACAATGCCTTTTGCTGGCACCGCTCTTATCAATTGAATTACCGCGGACAATGAACCGCAGAGCTGTTACAATAAGTCAATATGGACTACCATGAAGCCATAAATCAGCTCAATCGGCAGAGTAGGCTCCCGACTTGCAAATCGGGAATCCTCCTTACCCTTAAACCATCAAATAAATTGATGAAATTCAAATTCTTTTCCTTCAGAAGAAATTATTAAATGGAAGCTGGAGATAATGATATTATCTGAAAAAAAAAATGGAAGGAAAAATTCCACTAACTGGATTCGAACCAGGAACCACGAGTACCACGCTTGTTGCCTCTGCCAATTTTTTCCTTCCATTTATCTGATATCATTTCCTTTTCTTTTAAATATCGCATCAGATGGTCCGGAAAAATCATTTCATTGACCGGAATAAGCATCAGATGGACTAGTTTGAAACACCGAACCTTTGGTCGGCAAAAGATACATTTATTCATATACAAGGCATTTACTCAAATTTTCTTCAAAGTAGAGTAATTTTCCCTTGGTAATGCACACACTTCTCCCAGCGGCCTCGCCATTGTTGAAAGCACTTCTGGAACGCATCTGTCGGAATGGTGTTCAGCTGGGCCGTCGCATTTCGCTTAACATCCTCTCTTGATTCAAATCGGGCCCCTTTCAGCGGAATTTTCAATTTGGGAAATAGCCAAAAATCACACACAGAGCCATGTCGGGCGAGTAG
Source organism: Rhysida immarginata (assembly GCA_023313115.1). Classification (NCBI taxonomy): domain Eukaryota; kingdom Metazoa; phylum Arthropoda; class Chilopoda; order Scolopendromorpha; family Scolopendridae; genus Rhysida; species Rhysida immarginata. The sequence continues at coordinate 178,995 of JAHWFO010101550.1, read as the reverse complement.
GGAGCCTGACCAAAAGAGTCTGAATTAGATGCGAAGAATGGGCACATGGCATTGTCGCCAAAATCGTGTCGGATCTTGCGAATGGTTTCTGCTTGAGTATCGCCGAACTCTTGGCAAATTTTGATGCAATATTGCTGCTCAACTCGTTCCGTCGTTTTCGCAATCCGACGGGCGCTCGATGCACGTCCTCACTCATACACAGATTACCAGAGACTAACGCCATCTGCGGGCGGGAAAAAATTCACGCGTTCTCATGAATGTCTCCCTCATATTCGACCGAAAGAGAGCTCCCGCGTCTTATGTGTTTCCGAGGGAAAAATTAAAATTCGATACTCTTTGAACATACCTCGTATATACTATCGCGGACTTAAATTCTGAACAAACTTTGACCGCTATCATAGCCATGTTCCCGAATAAATAGGACATCTGTAGCTACTACAACATAACTTTTACTTACTTTTGGTGCTCTACCCAAATCTGAAGTCAAAATCAAAATATTCGAAAAAATTGGCAACGGAAGACCGATTTCGCAAATACAGTAATGATGTTTTTAACTGGCTTGCGCTTTTGACATCGTTCTGATAATGCAGTGTTACTCATTCTCAACTGTGTTTTTTATATTTTTCCTTTTATGCAATGAACTGAAGTTTCATTTCCAATTATGTACAGAAATTGAATGCGAATCAGATTTTATGTAATAATTCACAGAGAACCTCTAAAGTTGACCAACATGAGCTTTCAGGTGTAATTCGTGGTATCAAAGTTCTAGGTAAAGTGACTTTTGCTCGCGACTCTTTTTTTCAGGCAAAACAAACCAAAAACGTCGTTCTCAACTTCTTTCAAACTTCCTTTATAGTTTCGACGGCATTGCTTGGATCGAAAGTGTTGCTAAATACCCAATGAACCGAATGAATTCAAATGGATTTTTTTCTAACGAAACCAAGGCGCTTCGTCACGATCGGACTGGCAGACAAAGATAGAGAGAAGAAAAGGGTGGGAAGTGAAGGGGAGGGAAGAGGAGAAGGAGGATGGAAGCAACAATGGAAAGAGAGGAGAGGAGCGCGGTAAGGAGGCTTCTTCTCCAACAATAAGACGACGATCCCCGAGCAGTGATTGTCAGAAGCACTTCTCCGCCGTTCGCTTCATTGCGCCAGAGCTCCTGGGATGGAAAGGAAAGAGAGAGGCAGACGACAATCGATTTTCTCCCGACGATCGATTTCACCCCACGCAACGAACTCCTTCCATATCGGCCGACGTGTGTCTATTTTTGGCCTGGGCCGCGGAGAGGTCTCTCTCCGTACCGACAGGGGAGAAGAACCGCTCCGGTCGACAAGGCCTTTTATTGGAAAAGTGATGAAAAATGGACCATCACCATGCGGGAGAAGAACAAAAGGGGGGTTCAAAGGGTTAAGACAACTTGCAAAGAAACACGTCCCCTATGACTGAGGCTCGCGCGCGACACCAACAGTATTCTTTGAAGGTACAATGCAAGAGAGAGAGAGAGAGAGAGAGAGAGAGAGAGAGAGAGAGA
>JAHWFO010101550.1:158561-177064 GCA_023313115.1 Rhysida immarginata | reverse complement strand
CCAACGATTTTGCTAACATTTCATTCGTCTTAACAGTCGAATTTTTGTTTTTTGAGCAACTAATATAAACTATACTTATAAACCGCAAAGTAGAATATAAACAACAAAAAGGTACTATATTTTTGGAATGAATTTTAAAATAAATGCAAAATAGGAACCCATGATCCTAGACCCTTCAAAGTAAATTAAAAAATTTTTATACACATTGTTTAAAAAGGCAAAAATGAGGAATTTATAAAATAACGTAATTTGAATGTAATTTCTAACTATTTATTTATCTTCGTAGCATACTTTTGAAATTAGCCAAAATCAGGATTTTATGCGTCAGTTATTAGTCTCATCATCAAACAACACTCTCCAAATTTTCATTTAATAAACTGGCTAAACTCATGTTGATCGGAGCATGTGACCTCGGGAAAACCTATGAAGAACCATCTAAAGAATAAGTCTTATAAGTCAACAGCAGTAACCTTAGTAACCATTGGGCTATTTTCAACGAATGTCTCAGCTCATTTGAGATAAAGTCGAGAAAATAAAGAGCGGAAATATCTGACTCACACAATTTCAACATCCGAGATTTCCGTTTCTGCTCCAGTTGCCATGGTAACAGAGCAATAAATGCTGATAATCAATGACGATGACGTCCGGTGTCGAATCGAAGAGATTATCTCTGTCGAATGATCACCAGCCGAACTGAAGAAATTTTAAACACCTCCCGACAAAAAACATCACACGAAAACCCTTCTAACACTTAAATCAAATGAAGCTTTCACATGGTTTCTTTTGATCTTAATATGTCTTTGAATCTGCTGGCGCTTGTGAGTCGTAAATCTGCCACCAAACGCAAAAAACATCTTAAATATACACAGGTTAGTCCGGTTTCCCTTAACAAGGCGAAATCCCCCGGGCGAATTTCATTAACTCTCCAAAGTGCAGCGTGTTAAGCAAATGGAAACGGCATTGTGAATTTGGAAAAGGAAGTTGTCCAAGAAACACTCCTGATACTTAGCTTAGTAACGTTTCACAGCCCCATTAACTCCATTTACTCCGGACTTTTTTCTCTCCTCTCTTTACACTGTGCATGTAACATAATTTTAAAGGTGGTTCACGTCAACAAAAGACGTTAAAGGAGCAAGGAGGAAACCTTTCGATTTAAAAACATAAAAGCGAAAATACTGGAGCGGAGTAAAGATTCGATTTTGGAAAGATATCAAGACTACTTTTAGCAAAATGTCTCCACTACATAAATAATTTTTTAAAAAAAATCACCCTATCCGATTACCGTGTAATTATCTATCTGTTTCACTAATTCCAGAAAACAGAAGATCATTCACACTGTATGGAAACGATTTTTTTTTTTGAATTTTAGTCTAACAATCCATATTTATTTTTCCTGTCATGTTTTATCTGATTCCCCTGGTTCTTGACAATAGCCCGACACCGGTATTTCGAAGGCTGTTTCGAAGGGCTACGCGGTCCAATTTGTCCCATTCCTCTTGCGCAGCTTTCCAAAGGCCAGTCAAAGTTCTGCACCGTCGCTTCCCAAGGGCTCTCTTGAACATCCCGAAATCGCAGAAATCCATTGAGGCGGCATCAGGTGATTTGGTAGGGATGTGGTTAAAGGGAACCGGCGTTATCTTGGTCTCCTGTTGCAGCTGAGCCAAGAAATCTGCCGTCACCTTCCTTTCTGCGTTGTGACGAGGCAAGAGCTTATGTACTTTCCGAGGCTTGTGGACTTTACGAAGATTCAAATTTCTGTTGTTAATTTTGTTTACTGTTGCGAGCGATATTCCTAATTTCGAAGCAATACGATTTTGTGTTGGGGGATTTTCGACGGAGACCAAATTTTCGTACTCTTCGAATGACGTCCGCGGTCCTCACTTTTTTGGGATGCGCTTTCGACCCGGCAGCTGATCCATTCTTTCAACGGATCAAGCTTTACCACGGGAATTGAGTATATTGAAGACCACTTTCTTAGAAATGGCAAGACCTTTTTGTTTACAACGTTGTACTATTTGACTGTACGAGTAATTCTCCTCGGAAAGGGTGGTAACGTACCGATCTAACCAACGGTCCACTTTCGGGGGCATAGTTACATGAAAACGAAATAATAATCCCACCAACATGTGCTTATGTATTAGACGTTTCTTACCCATAATTCCCGTTCACGCAGATAAATGTGCATGCACTAAAAATGACTTTAATATCGTTTCCATAAAGTGTGAATGACTTCTGTACTGTATTATTAAAAAACGCAAGAAACGAGAAACAAAATATTTCCTATCTACAAATTCACAATCGGGATATTTATTCAAAGCCTTGACTTTTGAAGTTCCTAATTAAAAACGGTCATTAGAAAAGTAACAATTGCCTTATTCGAAACAATAAAGTTTTACAGGCCTAATTAATAAATTCACACTGAATACACATGAAAAGGTTCAAAAGTAAAATGGACATTCTTTAGAACGGGTGAACGCAGCCAGGTGAAAGCAACACAGAAACGATGGAGGCATCTGCAGCAAAGTATTCGCATCGTGCAACAGGTGGCTCTGGAATAATGGTATGTCAATTGACGAACTTGGACTTTATTTATTTATTTATGTTTTGTACAAACTTCAATTAAGTAATAATCATAATTCCATGAGGATAAGTGGGAAATGGGGATGAATTGGGGATTTTCGTGTGGGGACATATTCGGCGCCGTTTAAATTGTGTGATTCACTCATGTCTGGTTAATTTCACTGTGCTGTCTACGCTTTAAGAAGAATTTTAGCGTGATGCTGCTGCTGCTGCGGTTGTTGTTGTGTAGTAACAATAGTATTAACCAGAGTCAGGAACTGAGGTCAAAAATTTTTAACTCCAACTCGAACTTTTGAGCCTTTAGATGAAAAAAAAAACAGTCATTGTACTATGCCCTAAAGCCTTTTTCTCTTCCTTATTTAAAAATGAAAAAAACAAAAACATTTTACTCCGATTTTATAATTCCTACTCCACAGACCTACTTTTCAAATCATGCCTACGTCTTTTTTCAAATTTACAAATCCCACACTACCCTATCCGCTTTAACAATGGAGTCCTTGAATGGCTATGTATGCTGAAATTGTTTCGTTTTCGCGGTTTATCTTGAAACACAATTTTGCACTCTCATATTTTGCAAGCATCAGATGATAACGTATTTCAATTTGGTGGAAATCTGTGACATACATGTTCGAGGGATTCCCTTGTTAGTGAATTTAATCTGTAAAAAGAATATAACACTGCTGTCAGACCGAATTTCTAATGATTACAAATACTGAACTGAATATTCTTTCGTGAATTGTACACTTCCAATTATAATTAATAATCAATATAGTTATTTTAAAATTTAAGAGGAAAAAAATGTCAACAACGCTTGTATTCACCGCAGGCTTATGACATTTTCCAGGAACACTACAATGCCCCGCACGTCTGCGTTTATTTCTTGAAAATGTTTTCTTTCAAAATCGGGAAGCAATCGTAGAGGAACGGCCCACCAACGTCGTTACTCATATGTGGATTGGCGCCGTGAAAGCCATAATCTCGAGAGCTCTTCTATTCTTATCAGCTTTCTCGTTATGGAAATCATCTGGCCATCCATAAAAAAGGCCAGGATTCCCATGGAAAGAAGGGATCTTGCGACAAGGCAGATTGGAAAAGATCTCTCTATATAGCTTATAGGTGACATGGATCATCACCAACATGGACCGGAGAAGTCTTGCCTCATCGCATTCCCAATTCCAACTTGATTGTGGCGCTTATTCTTTACTGCTCGCAAGTGTCATATGGATGGGTAAAATTTCGCCGATGATGTTGGAATGCGGGAGACAGTTGCTGATGCAACAACAGCTTTATATTTTTTGCCATTCATTAAACTTGAAACATATTTTCAAATTTTCCATTTTCAATGAATGAATGGGAAAAAAAGCATGAAACATTGACTGTATGATAATTTTAGGATTAGCCGACTATTTAACTGTTGAATGCCGACTTTTCGTTCTTTTACTTTCTTATACATAGTACAAGGAAGTATTGTGATCACGAAAAATTTCGACCTCCAGATTTTCACTGATCTTCACGTTTTAGGGTCCCTAGATTATGAAAAAGTGATTTCTGGAAAATGTCTGTGTGTGTGTGTCAGTGTGTGTGTCCACGATAACGTCCAAACGGCTAGAGCTATCGAGACCAAACTTTAAACTTAAGATTATAATCTTTCTCTGGAGGTCTGATTAGTTTTCCAGTGGAATCGGTGAACCGGAAGTATCAGTTTACTCCAGCGCCAAAATATAAATTTTGAAATATCTCGTTAAACATTGCGTTTAAGAAAATTTTGTATGGGGTAAAAAGTGTTTCAATTTCAATTATAAACAACTTTTGTTAAGAAATTTTTCAAAATTCTAACCGGAAGTACCAGTTTTACTCTTGTCAAAATCCAGTTTTTTGCGAAATAAGATGGTATAGGCAAATTTGGAATCTATACCAAAGTGTTTAGAAGCTAATTTGAAGTAACTTTTATTCACAAACTTTTTTAAAATTTATAACGGAAGTAGATTTTTCAGACAGTTGTTTAATTTTTTTCTGAATTTGGACCAGGTCATTTATGTATAAGAAAGTCGGGTGGTGACCACGCCTCATTTTTTTATCTTTGGGATTCCTTATGTAAACTTTAGGAAAGCAACAGATCGACTGCTTCTTACTTCATAATTTCTTGGGCACTATACTCGAGTGGGTTTGAACACGCAATCCATAGAGTCAAGTTTGTGACCGTACCATTGAGCTTAATCGCATTTTACCCTAACATGCTGCTTTTCATGAAATAAGTTTAACGAATTGTGTGTCCACACTAGATTCACACTTGAGATATCCAAATTCACTTGAGCATTTATTTCAATTCGGAATCCGAAGCTACATTAAATAAATTAAAAAACAAAACAAAACATTTTTCAATTCAATTTTTAACAGTATTTATTTGAAAAGCAACAAAATCAATGGAAAGTTAGCGTATAAGAGAGTGAAGGTTAAAAATGCCACCACCTTCATCTCCTCCTCAGGCGCCATTCTCAATTACCGTTGCTGCTATTTACAATTTTCCACGAGGCCAAATAATTAATTTTTAAACATTTTCTTCGTTGCCATTTCAAACCTTATCGCCTTGTCTCCTTCCATTTGAGAGAAAAGATGTCAGTTTCATCGATCGTGGACAGAAACTCATCTTACGAGTGCGTGTCGGACCCATTTCCCTTCGGGTCTTTGACAGATGACGGCGGCAGACAACGACCGTCTCATCATTCGTGACGAAGAACGCACGAGGGCTCGAGACGAGTCGTGTGATTATCGCTCCAAAAGGGACGAGTCCAGCATAGCAGAGAAGACAGACACGCGAGAGAATCGAAAGCAGGAAAGCTTCAAAAGGGCAGATAGACAGGTGTTGGTTAAGGGAGGAAGAGTTAAAGGCAAATGGAGCGGGAGTGGGTGGGGAGTAACAGTGGGGAATCCGAGGCAATATGAGTGATTGTGGTGTGTGCAAGAGAGGGGCAGAGAGGGGTGAGAAGAAGTTCAAGGTACGAAATGTGTGAATGTTGGGGAAATGTTGGTAGAGAAATTCCTGGAATTCCGCGTAATCGCTTTGTAACTAAGAGGCGATGAGCAACGAGGGGACCTCGATCCACAACTGCAATCAATGCCAACAACTGCCACGGCCAAATCACGCGGGAATTTTTCTACCATCGCTATTACTCCTCGACTCTGCACATCATTTTGAAAACGAAGGAGCCACTTTTATTTATGCAACCACCTAGTAAAGGAAGCAGTTCACGGCTTCAATTAAGCGGGATACTAAAACGCAAATTTCTACCAGAAATTGTTAATTAGTTTCTAAACTAAAATGAACCATTTGAACCATTACTGGGTTAAGCTCAAAGTCCAATTTCTTTAATAAAGTGCTTTATTCAAATGCCAAGTGAAACAGACACGGCACACATTATGATCAGAGAGAGTTTCATGCCCTCTTTCTAAGTTCATTTTATCTCCAACTCATAAACTGCTTCTTTGAATGTAATCCATGTCTGCTGGGCCCTTAACCGACTTTAATTATAACGAAATATAATTTGAATTCGTGTAATGATTCAAATACAAATTTTATTTGCACAATAACACGTACACTGAGTGGCCACCCATGGCTATGCAAATCCGTTGGCATAGCGATTACTACATATAAGTTGGTCAAGTGGCAGTCGGTACCAATATAAAGCGAGAACACACCTGCCAACTGCAAGTGGTTTGACCGTCACCATAGGGAAAACAAAGGATCTGAGAGACTTCGAGCACGGGATGATAGTCGGTGCCCGGCGAGGGACTGAGTATTTCCGAAACCGGACGTCTTCTAGGCTTTTCCCGAACAAACATTTCAAGGATTTACCAGGACTGGTTAAACAACCAAAAACAACCAGCCAAAGACAAGCCTGTGATCGCAAACGACTCGTCGATCCAAATGGTGAGCGTAGGATGGGAATTCTTGTTCGTACGAATAGAAACGTCACGACTCGTCAACTAACCGTGGAGTACAACACTAGACCGCAGAATAACATCTCTGAACGCACTATAAGCCGTACATGGGCAAGGATGGGCTACAACAGCCGACGGCCAGTCCGGGTACCTTGATCTACACCCAAAACCGCAAAAAAAAATCTCCAATTTGCCCGTGATCGCCAACACTGGACCGTTGACGACTGGAAGAAGATCTGCTGGCCGGATGAATCCCGTTTCCTATTGCACCATGCAGAAGGCCGACGCAGAATTTGGAGACAACAGCACGAAGCGATGGGCCCCTCCTGTCTGGTTTCCACTGTTCAGGCTGGTGGAGGCTCTGTAATGGCCAGGGAAATGTTTTCCTGGCACACTCTTGGTCCGCTGATACCTGTAGAACAACGCCTTAATGGTCAGGGCTACCTGAACATTGTTGCCGACAACGTTCATCCCCTCATGGCTACTGTGTTTCCCCCTTCCAGCAGGACAATGCTCCGTGTCACAAGGCTCATATCATCATGGAATGGTTTCAGGAGCACGATAATGAATTCAACTTACTCCTCTGGCCACCACAGTCCCCGGATTTGAACCCAGTCGAACATCTCTGGGATGAGCTGCAACGGGTTATTCGAGGCATGGATCCACCACCATCCAATAAGCATCAACTGGGAGCAGCTGTTGCATCCGCATGGACAAACATCACGGACCAATATTTCCAGCGGCTAACTGAATCCTTGCCACGGCGAATTCGTGCTGTTATAGTAGCTGCTAGGGATAGCGAACACCAATAAACTAATAAACTGGCCACTCAAGTGTTTACTTTCAAGATATTATTACTTTTTACATCTACAATAAAACTCGATAAATCGAATACCTCCCTAATTCGAAGTTTCAGTTTATTTCCTTCCGCTCCGGAGCTAAAACTTCTATAATTCGAAGTAATGGAACCTTCATAAATCGAATCTGTTAGGACCTATATAAATCATAATTAAGGCAAATAAATTCGCCCATAAATCGAATTCCGTCAATCCGGCCCTCTATAAATCGAATTGATATCAGTTTATCTCTTCCCTTTTAGATGTTTTCATGAACGATTCTAATTGGTTTTCATTCATAAGTAGTTCTGATTGGCTTTACAAGCGTACTCGATTCCAACTGGCCAAATAATCATTCCTACCAAATCATTTGCACTATAAATTGAATAATCATCCGCACTAATAGACAAAAATAGATGCACACTTTTTAATTCGAACCTCGATAATTCGAATTTTATTTTACTTAACGTCGATAAATCGGAAGACTTCTATAATCGAAGCATCATGAGAAGCTGTTCCCTTGAGATTCGATTTATCGAGGTTCTGTACTCCGTCTCTTTAAGTTCCATTACATGTCACTCCTCCTAAGCCACATGACTCAGATTTTTTTTGTCTGCATGCTTTTTCCCTTTTTCTTTTTTTACAAAACGTCAAAAAAATGATTTTATTATTTTTTGTTTTTATCTCTGAAATGGAATTTGAAAAGCTTCAGCCATTCTTATCACATCGAATGCGAAAGTTGACCTCCATAAGCGATGTGTGCGCTGGTGCGGAGCACTTATTTTTTTTTTATTTGAGTCTGCAAAAACGTCACTTTATTCACGTAAATTTCTCTACTGACATAGAGACACGGAGTATACTGCATTTTGGTTTCAACTTGTATTAATTGTATAGAAATCAGCAGTCATCCACGAACAGTTTTGATGATTGATAAAAATAATAAAAAAAACACCCAAAGTTATTAAGCTCAAGAGAATAATTCATTAAAAAAAAATTGGATGCTTGTCATATGTTAAAAGAAATGTTATTTGCACGCACCCTTTATAAAAGCTCTATTATACTACAGTTAAAAGTTAAATGATTACATGAGGGGTTAAAAAATCATTTCTTAATAATCCCAGTATTGAATCGTCAACTTTACAGAAATCTATTTATAGAAAAAAAATATGTCTACCAATTCACATTATACGTAGGATAAAAAAATTCTATCACGGCGCTAGTTTTAGGCAGCTTCTCTGCCCTGCGCCGACCACTAAATTTTAATGAGTATTTTCAAGGATATAAATCTTTACCGAAATATCATCGTTTTGATATTTCGACATTTAAAAGTTCCGTTGGCCTCATGTTTCCTCTAACTTTGCCCCCCAAAGGCTATAATGGGATTGGCGGCGCAAAATAGAAGAGTTGATTTATCTACTTCATTTGTGCCATAAAAAATTTTTTTTTCTTGCGTGAGCTGCAAACCACATAAAACGTTCAACATACCGTAAATTTCTATACAAAATCAGCCACAGAAAAAAATAATCAACTTAACTTTACATCATCAGAAATTACACATTTTCAAAGAACAGTTTTAAACATGAATAAATCTTCAAAGGAATCCTGAATCAATTATGCTCAAGTCGCCATTTCCTAATTGATCTCCAAAGACAGAAGAATATTATTTTCGGTCAACAACTGCAATGCAGGAGAGGCTCGTGGCTGTTTGTCTACTGAATGACGAAAGAAATTACCCGTCCATCCTTCTTTTCCCCTTTTCCGGAAAAGACTGAATTATTGTCGGCAGCGCAATTAGGAATTTATCTTGCAGAAGCATCGTATACATCTAAATCAAACTCATATTCCATGAGGAAGGTTGTCTTCATGACAATGTGCAGACAATGTAAATGTTAAATTAAAATTAAAGTAAAAACACCTTATTAAACTGTGGATACTTAATGTGCGCAATAAGAAGAGAGGAGGATACTCATTCCACTTGTCCACAAGGAGATACTTGATTATATTAAATAATTTTTGTTCACCAGTTCAGTTTTTGACAGAGTACTTAAAATATATAAAAAATATAAATAAGAACAGAGACTGACCTTGCCGATCTGTGGATGCTTTGGTGAGAAGGAGGAGGAGACGGATTCCACTATTTCCACAGCGAGTTTATTTAACATTTCAGTCTCCTCCTCCTTCTCAGTTCAGTTTTTGTTATTCACAATCATGAGTTCTGAGCTTACTTAGCTTCAGATTTATCCCTCTTCCCCAATCACACTTTACTGTAATTCTCGTCTTCCGGTTGGTCTTTTGAGTGTATATACGTATACGCCTGTAAACGTTGGATATTGTATCATACTGAAGAAGGTCACTTAGTGACTGAAATGTATACATATATATATAGTAAAATTTTCTTATGGGCAAGTGGACAAGACTGACCTCCCCTCTTCTATTGCGCATATAAATGTTATCTTTGAGGAGGGCAAAACCACCTTTGCTCTCTCGACTTGCGCTCCCAGTCGCTCCCGTTAGCTGTTTATTGTGCCACCTGTTGCATCCACGCACGCACCGGCACTGCTTTCTTAAAATTTCTTTATTTTTAATCTATTTTAATATCATGCTTTTTCATTCCTTTACTGAAGAAAACAGCTAGCTTTGCACTGACAGTGTCTACACCTCAACTAACTCCACCACACTCGCGCACTATTATTGATTTGCAAGTTAAAAAAAACAATCGTTCATGCTGCTAGTCGTCCATGAATAACTGTCCAAAGAGACATGATATTGAAATTTCAAAAGATAAATTCACTGGATCCATGTTAAAATTAAATTTTTATCCATTATCATACACCTGCTTAATCATCATAATATTTATCAATCATAAATATTGAGGAAGGGGGTGCCGTCGGCCACTGGGGAAATACGCACGTCCGCGCTCGAGCTTCTGCCTATTAAAATTTTGATAAGTCCGTTCAAACTGGGAAGACTGCCAACATCAAATGGTTATTCCCGACGACCCATCCAACAATTTTTTCCCTCGATCGAAAAGCTCAACTTCTCGACTTAGTTCTAATCTAGAAGTAGAGACCATCGGTTCCGATCAGTGGGAGCGAGTCGCAATTCCCGTGTTTTTACTCTCCTCAGGAAGACTACATCAGTATTTTGAGTGGTGTAGTCTTCCGGTTCGATTCTTTTTCTGATTTTGATTATATCTATGGTTTTCCTTTATATCTAATTTATTCTAAGATTGTTAAATGTTGCTAGCTAAACTAACAAGGGAACCCCACATAGCCTAACCGCTTTAACGGAGTCTTTGTATGGCTATGTATGCTGAAATTGTTTCGTTTTCGCGGTTTATTTTGAAAGAAACACAATTTCGCACTCTTATTTTGCAAGCATCTATAGTAGCTTCAGATGAGTAACATATTTCAATTTGGTGGAAATCTGTGACATACATGTTCGAGCCTTGTAAGTGTTAATAAAAGAGGAAGGGTATTTATTGCATTATCTTGCTGAAAGCATGTGAAAGCTTTAAGCTCATCAACCTTAACCAGTAAAATAATCACTAAATTTAAAGCATATGATAATAAAATGTTATTCACTACGTATAACACTATTGAAAGTTCGAAATAGCCCTAAAATTTCAAATCTGACGAGCTTCTCGTTAAAAGGGAATACCAGCTATAATAAAATAACTGCTGGATATCTTTAAATTATGTTGTTAATTTACGATATGGCGAAATTTTCTTCCAAATATTCGGTAGTACTAGGGGTCGTACAGAAATGATTGACACAAATGCAGTCACAGGGTGGAAAATAATTTATTACATTTATTAGACATACTCCTCATTTAAGTGTATGCACTTCAACCATTTGCCTAGGAGCTTCCGGATGGCTGTGGCGAACCACTTCTTGCGTAAAGCTCTGGATGTAAAAGTACAGATAATTCAAGCGCGGCGGCCATTTTGGGCTGTAACCTCTGATCTCTCCTGCACGTATTATGAGAAACAGTTGCATAATTTTAACCGGGATTACCCCCCCCCCTTTCTTGTTTTACTAAGATCATTAAAAAATACGCAACTTTTCCTCATAATACGTGCAGGAGAGATCAGAGGCTGCAGCCATTTTGGGCTGATTTTGTTCAGTTGTCTGTACTTTTCCATCCAGAGCTTTACTTCTTGCGTGTGTTGGTGCACCATCTATGGACAATTGCCTGCAATTCCCCTGCTTCGTTCTGCAGCTTATCAAATGTTATGCGCCTGTTCGCCATAATCAAACTCAACATGGCGTCCACATTTCCTGCTGCACGCGATGTTGAAGGCCGTCTTGTGCTCATATCTTTGGCTGCAGTTTCCTGTCCACCGTTGAACTTGGACAACCAGCGGAATACAGTTCGCCTTGACGATGCCTGGTCTCCGCACACCGATACCATATGATGATGGAGATCACCTCCTGAAACCTCCTCTTTCTACAAAAACCACACTGTCCATCGCTGGCCGTGATAATCGCCTTCCGATCTTTGCTGTCAACGCGTGCACTCACGGCGACGGAAAGAACAACCGCCCACCTTAATCCTTTAATCACCTGTGAATTTCGCATATCAAGACCTCTGCTGGAGATTTCTCGGTGTTTCGCTATCGTGTGGAGTTCGTTTACGTCGTGAGAGGGCTTGTGTCAATCATTTCTGTACGATCTAAATAATTAATAAAAACACAAAATATCATGCACTCTATTGTTCGCGAGGGTAATTTGTGATACAGTCGATGACGCTTCAGACGCGGCAGGATACATAGTAGAGAAGCAGCACTACATTCAGACCAGAATCCATAGGAATGCATGCAGCACATTCATACCATTACCGATCTTGCTGAAAATATACGATGCAATTTCATCTATATTTTCGTCACTGCTAACATTTTCTTCATCAGTGGAAGGGCTCAAACATGTAAGGCTCTATCAAACTTTTTTTTCTCCATCGCTTAAATTTTTATACAGCTTTTCACCAGGGCCAGCTAAGCTACCGGCAACTCGACAGTTTAGTACGGTGAAAAGGGCGAAAAGGGTGAAAAGGTTTAGGCGCGCCATGTAGGGTGAAAACGCCAGAAGAAATGAAAACGGGCGCCAGAAGTTCAGTTTACCACAGGGCTGTTACTGTTTTTACCAACTGCAATAGGGTGATCAGATTGTTTAGCGTCATCAGGTCGCATCACTGCACTTACCTCTCTCATTGCGCGGATCGAAGGGTGCCTAATAATTTCCAATTTTTAGAGATTGTTATCGATCTAATATCGAAACAAATTATACTTTTCAGATGCCATTTCAGGTTGCTAAATTTTAGACACAATTCATATTTGGCCGGACTTACCGTTTAAATTTGTAAATGTGTGATGCAATATGGTTCGCTCGCCCTTATTAAACTGAACATTAAAAAAATTAATGAAACTGAAACTTACTTTGGGTATTAGGTAGAGCATGTCCTTGAGGTTGTGGTAGAAATGAGCCTTTTGAGTAGCGTCCTTCATTTGAATAACATCGAGATATTGCAAGGTATGGACTACGGGATCGCTGAAATACTTGATCTGAAAGAAGATAATTTCAGCTCAGAATCACTTTTTTATATCTTTGTGAAATGTGTCAGAAAAGTTTGGATGACACATTCAAAATGCTACGAATTTTGTAAACTTTGTCCAAAAAACTATTTTTAACTATACTATTTTTTAATAGATTTATATTCCGAATCTTTTATTTAATGTCGGAATTATGCACAGAGATAAAAACTTCCAAACAATTTCCTAATAGCTATGCCGTAATTATAGGAAGGTTGTCTCAACTTTGAAGACCCATCTTAAATATGTATTAAAAAAAAATGGCAGTAGACATATTCTTCTACTACTGTGAAATTATCGAAATTACAAATTTAGTAATTTGACAAGGTTGCCTCTAATAACAAATCAATCACAAACCCTATATACTAGCAATTAATTGACAAATTTAAAGATAATAATGTCATATGTTTTAAATTTCTTACCAAAGAAAAGAGTTGGGCACTCGGTCGGGCTTTTGTTTCTTTGCTCACGAGCTTCTGTAGCGGCTCCTGTAGCGCACGCGGCACTTTCTCCACCACCGCGGACAGATTCTCTTCCAACTAGAAATAAAATAGCAACAACAATTAGAAAAAAAAAATTAAATGACATTTCATTATGAAGCGAATAATTAGCTAATTAAACTAGAGTACTGACCATTTCCAACTGTTTGACGTAATTGGAACTGCTGTGTCCAGCTTCAATGAGCGAATGTCCTCGTATGAACAGGGAGCAGATGACGAGTCCCAGGGAGAACATGTCGCTCAGGGGACTGCACTGGCCGGCCATCTGCAGCTCCGGAGCCATGAAATCGAGATCAGGCTGAGCCATCTTCGACACTTTGGACGTCCAAGGATTGCACGGAACGGGAGCCTAGGGAGAACAGGGAACGTAAATAACAGCAGGAGGGAAACGAAAGGACGCTTTAAATCTATTTTTATTTACAAAAATTATTCATTTATTCGATAAGAAGGCAACAGCTTAGAAACTCAAACGGCTGTACGAACGTTTGATTCCAAGCATAGTGGGCGAAAAAAGTGTTCATAGCGGCTACTAGGAAATTTAGACATTAACCTCTTCAGTCGTTTCTCTCCATTCTGGCCTTGCAATTTGAGTCGATTTTTTTAATTTTTACAAATTAAAATACAAATAAACATCACTAGTATTATCAGTTTATTTTGGAGGACAATTTTTGTACCTCTTTACTGAATCTGTAACTATTGGTAAGTTCTTTCTTAGAAAACCCTACTTCTGCCCACCATGAAAAAGTAAAGATGTCAATAGATTCCCGCCCCCCCCCCCCCAATGACCTATCTTGCAGACCACTCTGCCATCAAGATATACCACTTTCACTTTCATGCGGAAATCATGACCTTATCCTACAGAACCTTGAATATATAGCATTGGTCTAGTTCTTGACTAAGGAGAAAAGATGAATGAGCCAATTCGCCTAAGTTTTCTCCTTAAATCGGATCCAAGCTAATTGCAATTAATACGGATAGTTTCTTAGTTTCTTGGATACAATCAATCTATATATATAAAAGAAGAAACTGACTGAGTGAGTGATCAACGCACAGCCAAAACCATAAGGCCTAGAAACTTGAAATTTTGTACAGAGGTTCTTTACAAAATGTAAATGAGTACTAAGAAGGGGTTTTTGGAAATTCAACCCCTAAGGGGGGGGGGGAAGGGGGTTGAAAGTTTAACACATTAACTGGTGTTGCATGTATACTTAACATTAACTTGTGTGGCACTACAAACGTAACACATTTACTAGAGTGGCACTACATAATTAACCATATTAACCTCTTTTAGGGAGGAGGGGTAACGAATTATTAACAACGAGCATAAATATTATTATGCAATGACAGGACATAGATATACCAGTGTTTATCGAGGAGGCTAAGGAATCTCACGGGTCTCCCTTGAGCTCCCTAAAAACGTATAGACGACTGGCGAAAATTTTGTCTTTGGCAAAAAAAGAGAACGAACGAGTATTGATCAGTGAAATTTGCAACAGAAAGATAAAAAGTTATCCGGGCATTGGAAACATCTGAACACAGAGCAGGAGGGTATAAGAACTTCTACGTCAAGGGCAAGGGAAATTTTAAAAGATAGGTCTAACTATCTCCCACTATTTCATCTGAATTGGATTCGTGCTTATTGCTGTGAGTAGTGGAAGAAAGAAGTTCCGTTAAGCGCATTAATACACCACTTTAACAATGTAGTCCTTGTATGAATATGTGTGCTCAAATTTTTTCGTTTTCGTGGTTTATTTTGAAAGAAACAAAAATCCGCACTCTTATTTTGCAAGCATGTATTGTAGCTTCAATTGAGTAACATATTTCAATTTGGTGGAAACCTGTGACATACATGTTCGAGGGATTCCCTTGTCAGTGGAATTTTTGAAAATCGGTGCCCCCCCCCCCCAAGATAACGTCCTGGCTACGGCCCTGGGGAACGACCTTGATTTAAATATAGATAGTATAGGAAGTACAAGTTATATACATTTTTAACTTGGCCTAACCCTAATGTAGCATTGCTACGACTGCCTAACTCACATTCAGGCAAAGTCCGAAACTGTAGATTATTTCGGATTTCGTCTAAAACGTCTACATCAAGGATCGACAACCTGCTCACTAGTCACCACGTATGGCAATTTTTGCGAAATATGTGGCGATTTCGACTTTGGCATATTTTTATATCCTTTCTTACTAATAATGAAAATTAATTCTTATTATGATTAAAATTGAAAAAAAAATTAAGCATTAGTTTCAGATATTAGATATTTGCCGTGTATGACTGTATTTTTTAGAAGGTACGTCGAATTGAACAACACGTAGCAACTTTAAAAAATATGTTGCCATTCCTGGTCTACACAATCCGGGGTTGCCCAAGCAAACCAAACTTAGGTTTGCCGGTAATATTTAGTCTCTAACTCTAGTTAGAGATTGCGTATCTCATAAGGAGTCATTCTTTGGAACGTAATCCTATCTACAGTGACTTCCAAAACTGTCCCAATGTTAGAGAGCTCGATGTTCATCCATCCATTATTGATATTGTATACATACAATAGAGTTACCAGTACTTCCATTTAAAAACTCAATATCTGAGCATGAAATAAGTGCAATACAAAATTTTTTCAAAGATTATTCTTTATGTAATTAAAGAAAATCTGACAGTTTGTCATTGGGACAGTTTTGATCCGTGTTATGAATTGAACTCATTTGTATGAACAATATTTATTTAATATTTTATGTAGCCTCCTTTGGCTTTCAACAATGCAGCATACGTCTAGGCATGCTGTCAATTAAATTAATACCTGTTTGGGCAGAAATATTTTCCCATTCCATCTTTGCTCTTTCCCACAATTCTTGCATTCCTTTTGGTTCAGTCGGATATTTGGCCATTTGTTTTTTAAGGAGTTCATACAAATGTTCTACTGGATTGAGATCTTGAGATTGTGCAGGCCACTCCAGAACTTCAATTTCGTTATCTTGGAACCACTGTGTGGCAAGGCATGCTCGAAGTTTGGGATCGTTGTCTTGCTGAAATATAATCTCTTGTTTGTCTTGTCCATGAAAATCCAGAGTAGGGATGAAATAGTTATACAGAATGTCGCAGTAGATGGCAGCGGTCATACTGCCATCAATTCGACACATCAAACCAGTTCCTATAAATGTCTTGCAACCCCAAATCATCAGGTTGCCACCACCAAATTTAACAATTCTGTTCACTTCCCGTTCTGTTAACCCTGATCCTGGACGTTTCCACACCCACGATCGACCATCAGATCCTAACTGGTTTATTTTTGTTTCGTCGGACCATATAACTCTTTTCCAGTCATCCTGGGGGATCCAATGTTGATGCCGTATCGTGAACTGGAGACGACTTTCTTTGTGTTTCTTTGTCAGTTTAGGCTTTTTCTTTTTCGCTGCAGATTTTAATCCTGATGCTTTGAAATGTCGACGAACAGTAGAGCAACTGACACTTGTTCCAGATTCAGCAATACATCTCTGGGTCACTTTGACAGCATCTGCAGCATCCGTACTGGTTATCGTCCGAATCGGTTTTCTTTTATCATTTGCAGTTAATTTTTGTGGACGACCTCCTTTCATCTTCTGTGCATTTGGTCTGCAAGATGCACGAACTCTGCTTACAGTTGTGCGTCCAATTCCTAATCGTGATTGAATATCTCTTGTAGAAAGCCCTTCATCAATAAGGGCAACAATGTTATTGCGTGTGTCTTTGGAAATAGGCTTCATTGTTGACAGTTATGCAATCCAGGCTGATTAAGAAATTGTAAAAATACGTGGTTCCCGATGTTTTAATGGAACAATCCAGGCTGATTACATTCATTTGAAGAGGGGGTGCAAGACTGTCCCAATGACAAATTGTCGGTTTTTCTTTAATTACATAAAAAACAATCTTTGAAAAAATTTTGAATTGCACTTATTTCATGCTCAGATATTGAGTTTTTAAATGAAAACAATGGTGACTCTATTGTATGTATACAATATCAATAATGGATGGATGAACATCTCGCTCTCTAATATTAGGTCAGTTTTGGAAGTCACTGTATTACACTTTTTCAATTAAAATTCAGCTCCCGCTTTGACGTTGGGAACTAATTAGTTCGAAGAGGGAACTACCTGTACAGTTTCTACTAATACTCATGAAAGGAAAAAAAAATCAAATATTTAACCACATTTTACAAATAGAAAATTTCTGATCGGTTGAGTCACTATCAAACACTGACATTTCAATGACCTCCATCAACTTTCACATAACTGACTGGATCAGTAAATAGCGGGAAGAGAATTAATTTATAATGAAAATAGATCAAAGAGATAAATTTAACTTTAAAATTTCACTCTTTTCCTATTGGCCATTCTCTTTAATGGTACGAATCGTGATTGCCAAATGGTCTTAGGGCTATGTAATCAACGCGTATAATACCAGGAAAATGTTTCCGATAATTACACTCGTAAAAGGTTCATTGTATTACAAAGAGGACATTGAAATCTTTCCTAATGGTTGTGAACACTCAGTATTATGAGTTCTCAGGTTAGTAATGTACTAAAGGATTTTAATTATGGATCAGATCCATTCCGATCTATTCACTTCAACATTTTTGAGGCACCACATTCTTAGGACATTAACGAAGAAAACGAACGCGTAAAATTCTTTCAAATCCAAAATTAAATCTACAGACGTGAGACTAATGTCAACCCTTTCGCCTTCCTCCAACCCGTTCTTGTTGTTAAATGAAACGTTTTCGCCTTGCAATTTAATTGTCGACGTCATGAACAGATGCTTTTTTTTTGGGAGAGGGGGAGCAACTTCTTTGAACCAACTATATTTTTTTAAGAGGAAAAAAAAAAATGTTAACGGTCATTATGCTCGTGTAAATCGTGCTTTGTTCATTTGCATATCGCCGCCAATTTACCCTTTATTTCAGGGGTGGATAGGAGAGAAAGGAGGAATTGCAGAGAGTTTTAAATAAAATGAAAAAAAAAGAGAAGAAAAGCAGAAACAGAGGATAATGGGAAGGAAAGAACGCGTTCCTTCCTCTATTAGAACG
>JAHWFO010101550.1:133293-149531 GCA_023313115.1 Rhysida immarginata | reverse complement strand
GAGTGAATGAGTGAGTGAGTGGTATTTGGATTTTATAGATATAGATTTATTTTTAAATTTATGTGTGGACCAATGATATGAAATGAGTAGATCGCTTATGTGGCCGCCATCTTTGGGGCAATTTGAAGGCGACGAAAAGATTAGCGGCTAATCCTTGAATTCCTCCGACCAATCAGAAGCGTCAAAAGGAAAAAGAGGTTCCAGTTTCAGATTTCAACTCCAATTTCAGAGACAAATCGAAGAGCCAACATGGCGAACTAGCTTCACATCGTAGAGTAATGCTACATGTTCAGCACTTTTATCTTCGCATCGAGCAGCTAATACGAGATAGGATGAATATTATGAATGACGCCGACAATTTTCAATTCAAGAAACGACACATTTCGTTCCTTTAAATATACTACACTAGCAGACCCGGCAATGCTTCGCTATTGTTATATATGAGCGCCTTTAAATGAAGCGCCATCTTTTGACTTTTCTACAACTGAACTAAGCTGAGCATACTCCAAAAACTTTAAATTAAGATATCTTTTTTTCGTAAGCCTATATGTTGCCGCAAGCTACGCTCAACTTACCTGTGAAAACACCATGATTAATCGTCAAGTTGTTTTGGAGATTAGCCTGTTCAAACAGACAAACAGACAGACAAACTATTTAAAAATGTTGTTATTGTAGTTTGTTTCACTCCTCTCCAATCACCGGCCCTTTAGCCTACACCACCTAAAGATATATCTTTAGGTGGTGTTGCTTTAGCTGAGTGAGTTTGACTCAGGGCCGGAGAGAAAAGGTGGAGAATAATGTTCCCTTTTTCTCTATATTCACATTCAGAAATTGAAAATTTTCATCAAAATAGAGTCCAAGCAACGCCGTGTATATCAGCTACTTCATAATAAATCAAAAAATAGTCCTGGGTACTTTAAATAAATTTTAAATCAAATAACAAAATCCATATTTTTTGACCAATGGAAAAAGTAAGCTTTCAACATGCTAATTTGTATGTTAATTTATGAAAACCAAAGAAATAATCCGGAAAAAATCCGGAAAACATAAAATATCGAAAAATTGGATCCAGATAATTAAAAAATGAAGCAAACAGATATTTGATCTAGTCTACATATGAAATTTCATCCTTCGGAGTCAAAGAGTATCGGAGATATGAAGAATCCTCCATGCTTTCGCTACTTAATAACAAAGGCGTCTTATGAAAACATGACAGAATAAGAATTCCCCGAGTTTTATTGTAACTATTATAATTCCCAATTACTTAAAATAAAAAGCATGCAATCCGAAAAAGGTGGAAGAGAAATAATTTTTCCATTACCGTCAACTAGCTCAAAATTAGAAACACTTTCATGTGATTCTGCAAGATATATGAAAATAAAATATTATAAGTAAGGAGTTGCATAAGGTGCAATGCCAATGAAGCTTTTACTTAGTTTCTTTCTTCTTCATTCATGAAATAATTATATAAATAAAACTCTCTAATTATTACGAGTTCAATTACTATTTTGCTTTGTTCATATGACTTTTAAATTGAATTTATGATTATGTAATGAGGCGGTTTCATTTCAGTGCAAGCTTCTATTTATTTAGGAATTATCTGGTTTTCGAACAAAAACTTTTTATCTTCCATAAGTTCATTTCATTTCCATAAACAAAGTTTTAAAGCAGATGTATAATCTCCTAAATATAATGAATACGAGGCGCAGAAATTTAAAAGCAAAATTAAAAAAAAATTCCGAGGTTTTCTTTTCCATATGGCTCGCGGAAAGCTCAAAACATAAACATTTCGGCGCCGAGACCTATTCATTAGACGCGTTTAGCTACAGACCCCATAACTCCGACGCCATATTAATAACCCTGAATGCGCAGGCGTTAAACCCAACAACATCCGCTACAAGTCTGTTGCCATGGCAACCGGAAATCTCCCGCTCTCTTTTGCACCCGTCATCTAATCATATTTTCAGAAAGCGGCAGAAGTTGCCCGACACGATCGCCCCACCGTGTTGCGACACGGTAACTGCTGAGTGCCGGAGTTTCTTCAGAGGGATAAGAGTGAGAACATGAATATTCCACGTAGCCATCTCAGTGTCCCCTCCTCAAAGAACCCCTTCACTTCCTCCTTTCCCTCGCAAAAGAGGATTTAAACATGAATTAACAGCAGCGCAGAATCCTTTACGTCAGAAAGCACAAAGAAGTTGCGCCAACAAAAAGGTTATCGCTTCGACTTATCATGTCACTCTGCAATGAGACCTCGCTGCTATTTATTTCTACTCGAAATACGTGCCATTCAAGCTTAAAATGCAATTTATGGTGTTTCCTTTTACTCTTAGCAACATTTTCACCATGAGATTTACGAACGCCCATAAGCTATAACGTTTTAAAACATTCGAGCCCCTCTTAAAACATTTCAAGATTTAGTCTAATATCCTATTATATGGTGATCGCTAGTTACAATTAAGGCATTAGGTAAAGTCAATTAAAAAGTTTTCATATAGAAAGAAAGAAATCGGTGAACCTAATGAAGTTACTAAGATGGTGCCACTAAACCTTTAATACTGTAAATAGCATATGCATTATTGTCGCTTTACAAAATAAATGTCAACGTAGGGATGGATAGCTTTTCGAATAAATTCGTAACAGGAAATTGGCAAAAATAAAATCTTGGATTCAGAAAATTCTGTACATTTGTACGAATTGTCATTGTACAGATTCATTCTTTGTTAGGAATCTGAATTCAGAATCATATCCAAAAAACTCATGCTGATCCATTCAAAGAAACTTTTTCCTCTATTCAAAATGCAAAATTTGAAGACATAGGCTAGGTTTAGTGATTTTTTAGGGTTAGGTTAGATATATTAGAACTGATCGTCAATAATAATTTCATCTCCTTCTGCTTGCATGACAACTTACGCTATCGTTTTCCATTCGCAAAGCGGAAGTAAACCGAGTTAAGTACTGATCTATTAGAATCCTCGGACTGTTATGATAGAATTTTCAAAAGCATCATTT
This sequence comes from Rhysida immarginata, assembly GCA_023313115.1. NCBI lineage: Eukaryota > Metazoa > Arthropoda > Chilopoda > Scolopendromorpha > Scolopendridae > Rhysida > Rhysida immarginata. The sequence continues at coordinate 146,519 of JAHWFO010101550.1, read as the reverse complement.
ACTGCATTTGGAAAGTCGGTCGTTCTGTTGCCAATTTTTTCGATTTTTTTTTTATTTTGACTTCAGATTAGGATAGAGCATCAAAAAGTAAGTAAACGTTATAATAGGCTCACAGGTCCTATCTATTCGGGTACGCGGTTAAAAATTGGTCAAAATTAAAAGTCTGCGATATTATACAGTCGGTCAATGAAGCGACATTTCACCCTAGTCCTATTAATGCCTATTCTGATCATTGAATTAACATTACTGGACCACCTGAACGAAAAAAATTGGCAACGGAACGACCGACTTCACAAATCAGTAACGATGTTTTTAATGTGTTAAAATTATATAGGCGGAAATTGGCATTAGATAGGCAGAAAGTAGCATTAGATGGACCAGTAACGGCATATGGTTAACCTGAAATTACGGTAGATATAATTGAGTATAAATTAACCGGCTTTAGTGTATTTTACATTTTTAGAATCGTTCTGGCAATGCAATAACACCCATTCTCAACTGGTTTATTATTATAAATCGAAGAAAAAGCCCATTAATTCATTTCAAGTCATGAGAGAAGGATTCAACCATTTATCTCCATACAATTATTTGAAACAAAGTTATCTCAAAATATATGATCATCTAAATATTGCAACGTTTCAAATATTTTATGCGTTATCTTTAATAAGTGTCTTTAATTGTCGATAAAAAGTTAATTTAAAAATTTTTCAAGATTTATTTCTCTACCAAAAACGTTTTAGCCATCAAAGTAAAAACTAAAAAACGTAGCTTTGTGAAGCCACAATAGGAGTCTATATATACAGCTCAGTTGCAAAAATATACGAGGCGCATCCAGAAAGTAATTTTCCCGATGTTTTCCCCTTTAAAGTAAACGTAATTAGCCGTGTCAATTGCGCATGCGTAACAGATTTACGACGTATCAATCATATGCCAGCCGGACAGGTCCCGGCTCGTGCCAGTAGCGTGGTAGCAATGGTCCAAAATGGAAGCTCTTATTTCTTCTCCCGCCGCCTGCGAGGTTCGGTCGGTGATAAAGTTCTTGAATGCACAAAGCATTGCGCCAATTGAAATTCATCGTCAACTCTGTCAGGTCTATGGGCCGAACATCATGAGCAAGCAGATGGTGCGTCGCTGGTGTAGGCAGTTTTCCGAAGGTCGTCAAAGTGTCCATGATGAAGAGCGCAGTGGACGACCATCCCTCATCAATGATGATCTTGTTGAGCTTGTGCGGCAGCGCGTGATGGAGAACCGTCGCTTCACGATTACGGAGCTGAGCACCCATTTTCCGCAGAGATTGTCACTAAGCACCTGCTGTTCAAAAAATTGTGTGCCAGGTGGGTGCCGAAAAACCTGACACCCGAACACAAAATCCAACGCTTAGGAGCAGCACTGACATTTCTGCAACGGTATCACGATGACGGCGACGAGTTCCTCGACAGGATCGTCACGGGCGATGAGACTTGGATTTCGCACATCACCCCGGAAACCACAGGCGGCAGAGTTCTACGACAGGGGGATACAAAAGTTGATCCCACGATACGACAAGTGTTTCAATTCTGGTGGTGGCTATGTTGAAAAATAGCTGAAACATTGCTGTACTTGTTGCCAATAAATATGTTCCTGTAAGTGTGAGTTGTTTTTTTTTAAATAGGGAAACTTACTTTCTGGATGCGCCTCGTACAATCACTAGATAATTTCAATACATCTTTATTTTTGATGTCATTTTGCTCAAAAATGAACGGGAAAATATGAACAGAAAAGAATGCAATAGATTTGGGATATGTAGAAATCGTTTCAAAAAAATGTCAACAAAATTCATCCATTCATATTGTTACAACAGAACATTAAACAAACTTTTAGTCCTTCAAAAATATCCAATCACCCAGACTGCTGTTTCAAAAATTTCCAATCACCCCTCAAAAAAATGGGAAAGTCTTAGCTGACTGCAACTTAACTTGCATTTTTATGTTATAGTAAGCTTAATCAGCCAACTTGCATACAAAAAAAATTCTCAGCTTCCCTGTGATTATTTTGGGAGTCAAATCACATGCTACAACAAAATGGGGTGAGGTAAAGCAACCAGTAATGAAATACGCAATTTGATTGTTGACAAGCACTTACAGAAATATTCTGCTCGCAAAATAGCTACTGAATTAAATATATGTCGAAGTGTAGTTGTTGAAATCATTAAAAAATGGAGAGAAACAGGAATCTCTTCCGCAACTAAGCAAACTGGTCGACCAACGAAAACATCAAAAAGGCAAGACAAACTTTTCCCAAGAATATTGCAGGGCAAACAACATGTCACCACATCTGAAATCACAATTGATCGCTGTGAAACAACAGGAGTAGATAATGATTTTTCAATTGAAAAATGGAAGGAAGACTTCTGCGACCAGGATTCGAACCAGGAACCTCGACTATCATGGCCGACGCCTCTACCAATTGGGCTATCGCAGACACCACGGACAGCCAAGCTGTCTTAAAGACAACCAAGTTGTCACGGTTGAAAGCCCAATGGGAGACGGGAACTTGGCCCGCAGATCGAGAATTTCTCCGCTCCAAACCATCAGAAAGTTGATGAACTCACAATGAATAATAATAATTATTAACTGGAGATACGTCTCCAGTTAATAATTATTATTATTCAACAGGAGTAGATGTCTCAAATGCTGCTACAAGGCGACATCTGAAGGAACAATGTTACGGATTTTATACTGCAAAAGTCAAACCTCTACTGTCACGTCTCCAAATGGTAAAAAGGCTGAATTGAGCTAAAGAACATCTTCAATGATCTTCAAAAACGTGGAAAAGTGTCATCTTCAGTGATGAGTATAAATTTACAGTTTATAGTGAAGAGGGAAAACGTGTTTTTCATAAGAAAGATGAAACATATAAGCCAGAATGCTTAAGTACAAGTGTCAAATTCTCTGACATACTGATGGTATGGGGTTGTATGAGTGCAAGAGGAGTTGGCCAATTTAACTTTATTGAAGGGACGGTTAATGCTCACAAGTATCAGGATATATTGAAGGAATGTTTTCGTTGCCTTCGTTGCCACAATTAAATCATAACGGTCAAGCAGTGTTTCAACAGGATGGAGCAGCACCACACAGAGCTCGAACAACTATGGCGTGCCTTCAAGCTCATGAAGGTGAACTGCTTAAAAATTGGCCACCAAACAGTCCCGATTTATCACCAATCGAAAATCTATGGCATATTCTGAAAAAAGGGGTCCGACGGAAGAAACCACGGACCTAAAAGGAATTAAAAGCTACCCTGACCAATCTCTGTGCGAAAATATCTTCTGCCCAATGTGGGAAATAGATTTCCAGCATGCCAGATCATTTGCATGCAGTAATTTCTGCTAAAGGTGCAAATACTGAGTATTGATTGGAAATTTTTGAAACGGCAGTCTGAGTGATTGGATATTTTTGAAGGACTAAAATTATGTTTCATGTTTTGTTGTAACAATATGAATGGATGAATTTTGTTGATATTTTTTTAAAACTATTTCTACATATCTTAAATCTATTGCATTCTTTTCAGTTCATATTTTCCCGTTCATTTTTGAGCAAAATGACATCAAAAATAAAGATGTATTGAAATTGTCTAGAGATTGTATATTTTTGCAACCGAGTTGTATATATATTTATAATAGAAAAGCTAAATTGCTAAGACATTTAGAATGGTTGTAATGGTCTGTAATCGGAATTTGAAACTGAAGATGTTTTACTGTAAAGTAGTTGATAAGCGGAAATCGGTTTGTTTCAATTTGAGTGTGCTTAGAATCGATTCACTTTATTTATTCTTCCGTCTTCATTTTCGTTTCTGCATTCTTGCAACAATGCATTCACTGTTTGATAGCACTACTGCGCAATAACACTTGTACGGTTTAAACAGACAAACGTTTATTGAAGTTTCTTTTATACATAGCATAATAACAAGCTTCGTGAGATGATTATTGATTGTCTGTGCGCGATTGCGCAGAAGCGGCCGAAACCGTTGGCACTCGGTCCATGGGAAAAGTTGATTAAATTGGCCGTCAAATATGAGATAACTTCAACTGGGTTATCTCATATTTATCCACAGACTAAAACAATTTACGGAAATTAACAGATATTATTTCTATTAAAGGGTTTAATACAAAGTTAAAATCGTTTTTTATTTACTATACTGCCCCCCCCTCCCCCAAACTATATTGGTTTAGAAAGATAATTAAATATATTACACAGATTAAAATTTAAGGTCGTTTCAGTCCAACGGCAAGAAGTGATGTATCCTCTTTTAACCGTATGACTTTCTCACCCGTTTGCTTAGGGCATTTTCGTGTGGATTCCTTAAACGTGCACTTGAATGAGTTTAACTTCACGACTATTAACAACATAGTGTAAATGAGATATCTGGAGTGGAGATGATAGGATTTGAAATTTCTCTACGCAATAAGTCGCACCGTTTTTGGGCATACAACCTTAATTCGTGCGTCTCAATTCCAGTCATAAGTCATTCAAACAATAAAACACACAGAATAAACAAGCTTTTAAAAATATACTTATATAAAAAAACAGATCCCTTGAGAAGTGCAACGATGACTACAACCGGAGAGAACGTTCTTTAAAGAGGATTGGCTGTTGTTTTTTAAGACCCCCATTCTTTTTTTTAAAAAACAGCTGTTGTGTCGTCTTTTATTTTTTTTATTCTCATTTTTATTTCCCTTCGCGTGCTCCAAAAAACAATTCCATGCGCGGCCTTTCCTTCCCCTTAACCCTTTCCCTTCCATGCTCAATCCGAAGTGAACAAACGAGGAATTCTTCTTAAGCAAACGACGACGACGGGGCGAGGAAATAGAGCCAAAACCCGGTCTGATCTCGAATGCATTGAAGCGCAATTCCCCATCGATCCAAAGGGCTTTCGTTCGAAGCCACTACTTTGAAGCAGAAGGTAAAAAACAAAAAAGAAGACAAAGACCACTTTAACTCTTCCGCATTACTTTTTGATGCCGGGAGTTGCTGTGCGCTAATTCTCTATGCTCTATGGCAAAATACGATAGAATGTTGAAAGATGAATAAAGACTTCCCAAAGGGTTTTCAAAGCCAGTAAGGAACCTGCTGCACAACTAATGTAGTGCTTCCTTCCGACTTATAATAATAGACGATTTTTTGGCAATAATCATTAGTAAGCTATCCACTTTATAGACATATCTGTTCATATTTTTTTTGTTCTTGAAGATGCAAAATATAGTGATAAATGCGATGAAGAAAATAACGAAACTCGAGCAATTTCGAAACACAACGCTGGAGAGTAGATCTTACCAAGAGAGTAAAGAAAGTCGTTAAAACCGCAAGGAAAACATTCGACTAAGTTTTTTTATTCGGTTTAAAATCTCCGCAGTTTCCAATCGTTGAAATGATCCAACTGAAACTTTCATATAAAAGAAAATTTTCCTTTCATTACTTTAAATTTCCCCGGAAAAAACTTACTTTTTAAATTTCTTGAAGCAGGACATGTCAATACTGGAGAGAATTGTAAGAATTAAAGCTTTTATTTAATACTATGTAAAAATAAATTAAAATGGCGGAATGGCACATTCGCACAAGCTTCCACTTAAAATTAACATTGTTTTCACCAAATGTTAGCTGGTGGGCGGCTAAACTTTCATAAAAATAACAACGAAATCATCTATACCAGTCCCACTTTGAGAACATAGTGTTGTCACAAAAAGACGTCATCTGATGGCATAGCACTCAATAGCGTATCCTTCCGCCATTACATATCAACGTATAAATACAACAGCTCCTAAGCACATTTTCATGATGTCTTTTCGTGACGACACTATATTCCCAAAGTGGGATAAGGTATGGAATAGATGAACATCATTTTTTGTTTAAGATTTAAAAATACATATCGAGGTTGGCCTGGAGCGCGCGCATAACGTTCGCACATACACCATCTGTGTCAGCAAAACGCATTATTCGACTTATGGAAAAACCCTTCACGAACTGACCATCCTTCACATACCACCAAGGACCCAATATCTACTCACGATTAGACCTTTTTGTGGTTGATAATGCGTTTGCTGACGCCCCTGAAACAATGACTTCAGGGCTTCTGCTACTTTCCTATACCCTCCTCGGGAGGGGGGGGGGAGTTAATTTCTTGTTCTATACAATAATAAGCCGTATATACAGGGTGTCCAAAAAGTCTGGTAACATGGCAGATATCTCAAAGATTTATAGGTAATAAGGGGGTGGGTAATTCATTGCCGCACTCAAATTTGACTTTGACCCCCAAATTTAAGGTCATCCATTTGCTAATTCGAAAACTATTAAAGATAGAGAATAATTTCCGATTGCTACCCTGTAGAGCCACACCACATTAGTCTAAACAATATTTTTAATCGCACCCTTCCCCTTGAAAGATTGAGAAAATGGGCGAGAAAGAGTCACTCAATTCAAATATGTTAGAAACCTCAGCCAACCTACCTACAGAATAGCAATTGGAAATTTTTCTCTATCTTTAATAGTTTTAAGGAAATGGATGACCTTAAATTTGGGGGTCAAAGTCAAATTTGAGTGCGGCAATGAATTCCTCACCCCCCCCCTCCACCCATTACCTATAAACCACACTCATCAGATCTCGCCTACTGGCAGCTTTGAGATATCTGCCATGTTACCAGACTTTGGACACCCTGTATATGTAAACAGAAAATACGAGGCGTGTCCGGAAAGTATGGTTATAACCCTTGGCTATACGGGCTTTAAATGTTAGTCTTCCACTTCCCTTTCGCGGCCGTTCTTCGTTGCTACGTGGAGTCTAGTTCGAGAAATACGTGTTTACAATGGCTGTGGCGATTCAGAATCCCGACAAATGTTAAGTGCGCCTCAGGAATAGTAAGATCCAAAAGGAAGGATCCGGAACAAAACTTGCGAGTTATTTCGTTTATCTTCCTTTGGCTTGATAATTTAAAGCATTTAAAATGTTGGATATTTTTAAAAACTAAAAACCTCAATCTCTCCCCAAATGATTCTACAGAGCCCATCGATTTATTTATAAAAAATATTCAATGAATTCCGAACGTGTCGAATTTATTGACTTTGCTCGTGATATGAATTGGATGGTCATTTGCTTATTTTTAGAAGAAAAAATTAATCTCCTTTTATATCATAATTTATAAATTAAGGAAGTCCCTAAGTGCGTATTTCATTTGGTTCTGCTGCTTTCTGCTTCAAGGAATTAGTTGCACAAAATTTGGTCACATATATACAGAGGGAAAATTTCAACATATCTTCGGGAATAATGAATTTTTAAGTCGATTTCAGTGAATACGCTACTGACCGTTATATTGAAAATTTTTCTCAATCAGACTTGAACATAATTTAATTTCTTGAAGAAGTCATCGAAATTAACTTTGGTGGAAAAAAGAAAGAAGCTGGCCTCCAAAAACCAAAAAAAAAAAAAAAAACCAAATCTAGCAAACCAGTTTCATATGGAAAGAAGGAGAATTACTTTAGTACTTCATTAGAAATGGTTATGCTTGAAACGAACACTTTAATTGCACTGAAAGGGAAAAGAAAATGTAATAGGATTGTAGTTCGCTGATTGTTTCAATTTACCAGGACGTCCACTTCGCTTGTCTTCTCGACAAACTCCAGTCCGGCCAATTTCCAAGTGCCTCGCTTGTTGATGAGAATCGACTGTGGACAAATATTGCGATGAATCAGCTGGGCCGAGTAGTGGAGAAAGCTCAGGGCCTCGGTGATCTGAAACAAAAAGAAAACAAAGAAAGAAACCCCCACGACATAAAACAAATTGAATTACATTAACAATCGAAATTAATAAAAGCTCATTTGTACAATGAATCAAAAAAGAACCCCTCATATTAAAAGCCATAATAACAAGCGGAATAAATTTTAAGTTTCGATTGAGTTTAGAAGTGCTTTATATTTTTACTGGTCTAATTTCACTTTTTTATCTATTTGAATTCTTATTTATCTACACTCTAAAGAAGCTGCATATAACGTTTCACACTATGAAAAGCGTAAGTTACCGTATAAAGGTAATGCAAGTTATTTTTAACAGATTATTAGATTTCTATATGGCTTAACACTAAAAATTTAGCAATAATTGCACCCAGAATATCGAATTCAGAGGCTATAAAAATAGTAAAAGTGCACATCAATCGATTCCTTAATGTGGCGAAAAGTATTCAATAACTGACCAGGCAAAAGAAAATTTAGTGTCTGATAATTCTTGAATAATAGAATTCCGTGAAACTATGTATGAAATAGTGACCAAAAGAATGTTCTCTGGCCTTTATAGAAGGGAAGCATTCGTTTTATTTTGACTGAATTCACATCATTTGGACAACGGAAATTAAATGAGGAAAATGAACGTTTGTCGTATCATAGAGATGATGAATTCGTCAAAAGTAGACACTACATCAATTAAAAGGCTTGCTTAAATATTTCCTTCATAAACAAATATCTCTCGAAATCAGTCTTGCAAATAATGCCATGTGTGCCATTAACACGACCGACAGTAAACGGAGAAAATGGATTCTTTGGTTTCAGCGACTGCAAGATGTCGTCTTCAAAGTCCTAGTCGATCTCCACGACAATATCAAATAAAGCGTTGCAGTTGTGCTTGGTTTAGACACATTCAATTCAAGCGGACCCTCTGAATAGGTGTATATAAGGATCCTGAATAGATGCCAAGTGGCCAAATGAGTCCGCACGCGACGTCCGATCGATGATGAGTCCGCAGATCACGACTTCATTATTAGCGCCCGAATAACATCGCGTTCTTCATTCAATTGCCAAAGACGTTTCATTCCATTCAACGGGGCGGAAACAGGTGGTATAAAGTACAGAACATTCGGATGGGAACAAGAGGCTCAGTAAGCCTTCCTCTTCCGATGACGATAGGTTAGTGATCTCCGGTTTGAACAGGCACACTCGTTCGCGGAAATTTCGAGCAATACGTGTAATTTAAGTTGATGAAAAAAAACATTTTATTACATGTCGATCACCCAGCAAAGAAGGAAGGAGAAATTCGTTAATTTAACAAAATCCTATATTCATAACCATTAGGAGCAAACTATATATACGGCTCGACAATGAAACTGCCCATTACGATGGATTAGTATGCCAGGGAGAGGGCAAGAGAACAGGGAGAATGCTTTAACTACAGGGATAATCGTGTAGTGGATAGTCAAAATATGTCAAGCGGAGTAGGCTTAAGAGCGTTCATAGCCGCTACTGGCATGAAAGTTAGACATCGAAAATCTTATCAATAGCTGGATTCATGTTATTCGTTTTCCTTTATTCGGACTACGCAGATTTCGTTTGAAAACGAAGAACGAGATCTTATCTTGGCCACCTGATCGTTCACATCTTCTACAGCAGAAGGATAGCTGATTCTGTCGGAGGGCAAATGGACCGTCTACATGCAGCGGTGTATTAATTATATAGCTTGCTTTTTTGTTTTTTTAATACATTATTAGATTCTATTATATTATTATTTTATCTGAACACACCGTCGTACTTAAAAAGAATAAAATAAAAAAGGTACTTAAAAACAAAATACAAATAAGGTGATATTATTGAAGCCTCATTGACTCTATAATTAAAATTGACATTATCACAGCGCAAAATTAGAACTTTCTTTGTACAAGATCAAGTGAAGAGAAAGGAACAACATTGTGTGCTAAATAAGAAAACGCTTGTTTGCCAATTATTTTAATTCTGAGACACCTTTTAATTTTTTCATTAAAAATAATATGTAAAAAATTGATATGTTAACAAAATAATACGTAATACTAGTTCTAGCAAACCGTAAATAATCTTCGATTAATTCAAAAAGGAAAACGAATAGGATTTAATGAAATTATGTAAGCATAAAGTTAAAGAAATTCAACTTTCAAATTGAGTAATTATAAAAGAAATTCTAATTACCTGGAGAATTCCGTATTTGATTTCTAAATCTAGAAATACATATTCCTATAAGAAAAAAAAAGGAAACATTCCAGTTAAGAAGTATCAAATTATACAATATTTGCATCAGCGCTTGCTATTTTAATGAATTAACACTTACGGCCGTATTCACGACCTAGTCTCAAACTGCGTATCAAGTGATACTAAGTTCAGATTTTTTGCTTTCTATCTGAGACCGGTTTACAGCTACTCACTTTTGAGACGGACTTTTTTGTAACAACATCTACCATTGGCTCTATGGAGTCACATGTGCACGTTTCGTATTATTTTGGAATGGAAACTTAGAATGTATTGCTTTTCTACACCACTGATATAACTATAATTTCCTTTTGTATTTAATGAACGACACAATACTTATTTTCGACTCACCGCATCTACGAAAGTTTAGTCGATTTGGCGCTATAAAGCGAACGAGAAAAAATGGCGGCTCGATGTGGCGGTTGTGGCCAAACAGCAACTTCTGCGCATGCGCCGCTTCTGATACTAATCTTGCCACCTACTTTTCTCCGTCTCAGATTTGCGACGAAATTGACGTCATTTCTGAGACGTGATACGCAGTTTATGTCGTCGTGAATACCGTTTTTTGCTGCTACTCACTTTTGATACTGAGACGCGGTTTCCTACTAGGTCGTGAATACGGCCGTTAAAGACTCGTTCAGCGCTAACTGGAAGGGCAGAGCTCAGTAAACCTCAGATTCTTAAAACTCAAAAACAACTTCGCCTCAACTATTCAAATTTTTATTTACAAATTTAGATATTTTTATTTATAAAAATTATCCTTAAACCCTAAGTCAACAATAGAACATCCGACAATTTAATTTACCCTTCCACCCCTTCAAGTATTTACAATTAATTTCACTGAAAGAGTAAAATACAATTAATTTATCAAAAATTTGTTACTTTGGTACCCAAAAAAATTCCTCTTTTTTAAAATTATATACACATTACTAAAAAGTTGATTCCAAACCATATGATGCAAAGGAAGTTAAAAGCTGGTATAGTTTTCATCGGCAAAGTGTTACAAAATGGAGACGGAATGTTACAAGTAATTTCTTTGTTAGCAGTAATTATAGAAGATACTAATTAGGTCAGCTGTTGAAGGGTATATAATTATTATGATAGCTATAATGAATAAGGCGGATAATAAATACTTTAATAACACTGATCAACAAAATTCAACCTTTAAATTTTTCCTTTCACTTAAAGGTGATATTTTAATTAGATACTGTGTCAAATATACAAAAATAATGAAGAAAATGTCTACTTGGTTCTTATTGCCCCCTCCCATATTACGTTATTCCAATATACGAACATGTAATATATTTTTGCAGCACATACATTACAATATTGTACAGTCCACACTTGAATTTTTACCGTTTCAATATTAATTTATTTTTAATAATTTAATATTACATTTAGAGTTAACATTATTATGATTATTCAATTTAAATAATTATAATTAAAGCTATTAAAACAACACTTAAGCATGAAATGTAATATTAAGTATTAAACACATGTGGATTATTTCCTTTGGTTGACTGTACATACAAACGATGCTTGTACAATTGTTAAGGAAAGTTATACCAGGAAACTGTTGAAATTAATATAATGAAAATAATCAATTGAGGATACTGCTTTTCCACAACAAAATAATTTTTACTCTCATGTTTACTTTTTATTCACATTGTCGTTTAAATTGATAATTATATGCGCTTATTCCTTGATTGGTACTTTTAAACTTTTCTTTTATCCTTTGTTGTTAACTGAATTGTCTCCATATTGAAGAAGACAGCTTTGCTGTTGAAATGCGTTTACAGTACATTTCATCCTGAAGAAGAGTAAAAATTCTTTTCTTGTACTATAGTGGCTAGAAGAATAGTGTGGCAACGGCTACTACTCACAATGCTACGTGGTTGATTCCCGATTTGATGATAGTAGCGGTGGCGCTGCAATCGACATAGATGCGAGTTACCCGGGAGATGAGATGGAAATCTTAGGATGAAGGAGGGTTTTTCCAGCTATATTACGGGTGACTTAAGTTTATTTATAAAAATTTAGTATATTTTAGGTAATTGTCTTTCACAGAACTTGAGAATACTCTTTAACGTTAAAATACATGAAAAATATCTGCCGTTATAAGTAAGTTAAAATATAAGATCAGAGATGGATGAAGGTATCCATCCCTAATAAGATAAAGCATGGAATATGAGCCCTTCTGAGCCAGAGAAATTACATTTTGAATAATTAATTATTAAACATTGATCTGCTAAATTAAGTTCAATTAAATATAAACGTAAAATCTAATAATATAATGCTGTACACAGCTGACTACCATACAAATAATAAAAAATGAATTTTCACAGATGTTTCAGGAAAAAAATTCAAGAAATGAGACGTTCGCCCCTGTAAGGTCTCATATGTTGAATGCACAATATTGAAAAAATCTTTTTTCATATAAAATTCATTTATCACATGAATAACAACCAAATTACTTTTTTATGTGATGATAAAATATTTAAATATCAGATATTTTAGGTTAATAGTTTTGAAAAAAAAATCTTATTATTTAAAAAAAAGGAAGATATATAATAAATTTGTATTTAAAGCTGTTTTGATTGCATTTCATTATTTAAAAATAAGGAATTTTTATAAATTATTCTGATTTTTTTAGATTTTACATAAAGAAAAAAATAAATGAGAAATCTAGACAGAAAAGTGGTTCTTGAAATTTTAAAATGCAACAGCAAGAAGGGCAGGGGTGCTATTTTATTGCAAAATTAGAATCAGATAAAGAAAATAACTTAGTGTGAAACGGTCGTGTATTTCTCTATAAGATAACTGAAAAAGAATAAATCATTTGAAATTAAAAAATACCGCAAAATCATCTCTAAAGTAAAACTAAAAGGGGGAGGGTCGAAATATTATTAAAATGGTATGTTATTTAATGTTCTGGAATGAAAATGCAATAATAAATCAAATTTATAAATTTTACGAAAAAATTAACGGAGCATTATTAATGTAAAGCTCTGGATGTTTAGCTACTATGTTGATGTAGCTGCCATCTGGCGGCATCATCATTCGAGGAATCAGATTTGAACGCTCGCTGCCACACTATTCTTCTAGCCACTATAGTTGTACTGTCCGCTTCCCACGAAAATGCCCCTGCGTTGTTGACAGTGCTCACTGCAGTCGTGGATGCGTCCACAGCACTGATAGGGATCACAAATACGAAAA
>JAHWFO010101550.1:90176-124186 GCA_023313115.1 Rhysida immarginata | reverse complement strand
CCACATAGAAAAATTTTACTGACTCAGATGTACATTTCGGATTTCAAAAATCCATCATCAGTGAGTCTCATGATGATGATGGATTTTTGAAATCCGAAATGTACATCTGAGCCAGTAAAATTTTTCTATGTGGAGTAGTGTTTTCTGTTTTTTCCTTTATTTACGAACTCTATCCTAAAAATATGTGAATCTTACCATCTCCGTCCAATCATCTCCACACCAACGAGAATAACTCACACTACTAGTAGCATTTTAGATCAAATTTTTATCCCAGTTCAATGGACGCAGATCTCTGTTAAACATGTCACCTTTCCAAAATGTGACCATAATGCTTTAATATGTCAATTACTATAAATAAACAATTATATGACCTTCACAGGAGTATATATGATTTTACAAAGGTTGACTGAGTTAAATTCAGGACGCTTTTGCCAAATCAGAATTGGAGTATTTTCTCTAATTCACATTGTGTTAATCTTCAATTAAATATCATTCAAACCAATGTACAACAAGCTTTGTTTGAAGCTGGATTAGTTGAGAAAAAGATAAAAGTTAATAAATCTAAGTGCTCGTGGTGGAGGTGTAAAAAGCTACTGCTGTGGAAACATAAAAAAAAGGGCTTACGTCTTGTTCAAGCTGGATCCTTCCTCTGATAATAAATATCGTCTTAAAATCACGAATGCGACCTTTAAAAGAGGAGTCCGCCAGGCAAAACGAGCCATGGTCATGGATAAAAACACTAACATTATTGATCTATGGAAATGTGTTCGTTCCTACAAGAAGAAAAAACAAACGTTCCCAATGGACAGGAGTGAACACTATTTAAAATGGATTGATAATCCTAACAATCAATCCTAAATATATGACACCAGTCATAATACTCAATATATTATTCAGACAGGTATATATCCTCACATTTCCTTGAATCTAATTAGATGGGTTATTAAACAAACTAACAACAAAGCGTCTAGTAGAGATGGTCTGTTGACAATCACAGTTATGAAAAATTGGGGCCACTTTGGTGACGTGCTATTTCAATGCCTACTTCAAAATATTATTTACAGTCAACAATTTCCTTTGGATTTCAAAAAACTTTGATTGTCCCGATCTACAAAAAAGGCTCGATTGATGAAATCTGTAATTACAGACCAATATGCACGCTATCCACATTTGCAAAGATTGCTGAAAAATTGATTTTTGCTGACCTCTCCAATTTTCTGTGATCTATAGTACCTTTAAATCAGCATGGTGGTCGACCGAAAACTCCGATAATGTACCCACTACCTCAGGTGCTTAATTATATTATTAACGCCTTAGATAAAGGCTTTTTATGTTACTTGGTCAACACTGACATTTCTAAGGCCTTCAACACCGTTGACAGAAATCAATTATATAATCGGTTTCAGCTTTTGGGAGTTGACTCAAGAACTTTGAATCTGTTACAAGATTTCTTTACCAATAGAACTAATTATATTCAGTTGCCCAATCAAACGATTGAAATTTCGTCGACTCGAGGTCTTCTTCAAGGCTCGCCTACAGCAACTGTGTTCTATGCTGCTGCCACGGCAGAAATACTTAAACTTCCGTTAAATTGTAATATCATTTCGTATGTTGACGATAACTTCCTGTTCAAGGCGTTTGCTAGATCTGAAGAAACCAAAATCCTTCAGCATATAAATGAGGATATACATACCTTAAACAATTGGTACACTACACATGGTTTAACTTTCAACCAATCTAATAATTGTGTGGCTTATAATTGTGTCTTACGAACTCTCCCTTGGTCTCTCCAAGTATGATTCGATATCTGAAACGTCTGCTACTTATGATATTCCAACACTTCATAATATGATAAACTATGCTGGATTGAAAGAATTATACTATGCTTTTACTGTAACTGATCACCCCGTACATTTTGTGAGACACTGGATCTCTAATTCGACCCAAACGCGTGAAACCCAGAGATACAAGTTAGTCCCGCCGAACACTGTCTCCAGATTTTTAGCTTCTTTCTTTCCGTATAAAGTCATCCCAAATTGGAATGCTTTTACTTACGCTACTAGAAATGAAATTATTAACTGCAATTTAAAGCATTCCTATAGTCACAAGCAACATGTATTCAATTTGTTATATAAATCTACTGCAGTATGTAAGTAGATTATTTTAACTTTATTACATATCCTATATGGGATGCAAATTTTGTAAATAAAATAAATAAATAAATCAATATCAATCAAAAATTAATCTTATTTTTAAATGAGACCCTCCTCCCTTTAGGATGTAACATTTTGTTATGATTATGGAGGTGCCTAATTAGTTTGTATGGACATTATGGCCCTTTCAGTGTGACTGGTTTCTTTAAAAGCGTTCATGGAATCTTCGTTTCAAAAGCTAGCATTCTTTTACATGATACCAAAAGAATGTTCCCTTCTTTCGAATGGTTTCCGGGGTTTACAAAGTGTGTGAAACTAAGTGTCGATTAAAAGCCGCAAAGTAGCCACAAAACTTTTCACAATTCCAATAGAGTGAGTTAGAATGGGCGTCGAGATTTAGCGATAACAGGCGCCTGACAACTCCCACGGGTCGAAGGTCACCGATAACGCCCGTTTGGTAATTGAGGTTTTGGGAATGCGTCGGGTCACACACCTAAAGTGTAATTCCAACGACTTAGAAAATTCCGGCCAGAGTATTGACTTTCTTGTTGTCCTTGTCTTTTTTGGTTTCTAACGAAATATCGATTCAAATCAAAAACCACTAAATTTAACTCCGCGAGTGTTTTAACTACAAAATAACAACAACGCATAAGAATGCATGTAACGGGACTGGTTTCAAGATGAGACGTTGGAACAATGGCGACTAAAGTACTGAAATGAGCGAAAGAGGCAAAATCGAACGAACCAAGTATTAATTTGGAAAGTGAAACAAATCTGCTAATTTATTGGGTAATGGAATTTCTTTGATTAATCTCACGACTTATTCCTTGATTCAATGGGAAATCAAATTATACTCGTACTTCACATAAATGTTTACATAGGGATTAAAAAAACCCGTCCAAATGTCGCATGAACCCAACATTTTCCAGCTTGCGCTTCCTAGAGCCTCCTTAGAATTTATTGAATTATAGAAGCTAATTAATCATTATCCTTAAATTAAAAAAGGCATTAAAACTCTAAAGCAAGAAACTTGTGTCAACAAACCAAAAGGCAATTATCTCACGAAACAAAGATAATGGCAAATAGAAATCTCATTTAAAAACTTTAAAATATTAGATATAAATTTTGTTTAATATTTGCACAGTTCGATGGAATTTTTTTTTAATGTTGAAGTTAAAAAAAATCCATTTTCGCATCTATCTCGTTTTTTTTTATTGTGGTTTAAGAAGTGGGTGGAAAAGAGGAGAAAAAGTCTTCTATTGGATAATAGAAGTTTGTGGAAAAGAAGGTGAAGGGTTAAGGAGACGGTTTAATGGATGAGATAGGGTTGGAAGAAACACATTAAGGACGAATGTTCTTGTGAGACATAGTGAGTGAGTGAGTGAGTGAGTGAGAGAGAGAGAGAGAGAGAGAGAGAAATGAAAACAACTTCTCCATTGAGCGCCGTCTGCCTTTTGTGGCTCCAAACAATGTGTCGCCCGCCAACTCTGTTTAAGACGAACCAACTGAACGCCAAATCGGTCGCCAATCTTTGAAAAAACAATCGTTGTGATGGAGATTGTGGAGATCCAAAAGAGACTCCCTGCTTAACTAATATACAAACATTTTGAAAACAGGAAAGGAAATTCTACGAAAACGACAAGCCATTTTATCGTTAAAACGTGCTAAAATAACCGGCGAGAAAATTTTCCAAATAGAATTTTTTTTCCATAGAACTACCTACATAGCACGGTTAAAAGAAATTTTTTACAGGTTGACAGATTTGATTAGTTAATTCGTTTAAATTTACTTTATAATTAAACCTATTTTCATTAAAGAAAAATAAAGGGAAACATTTCCTGTATCAAACTGAATTCCTTAGGAAATGGAAAAAAAGGAGAAAATCGTACAACACTGATAGCACGACTAAAGACCGATTAATCTCATAATAATCCAAAATCTACAGTGTAGATTAGCATTAAATGCCAAATGTTTCGTCTATTAACATGGTTTTGTCGAGGAATTCAGGTCGGCCAAATTCTGCTGAATAAAAAAAAAAATTCACATTTGTTTCTACGAGATTTGTAAACAAAGTAGTGGTAACATGTCTACACAATGTAAACTACGTGGTGTCCCATGCAATTATAGGGATGTATAGAATATGTACGAATTGATGCCCAAAAGTCAGGAATCAGAGTAGACAGATCGTCGAGAAACGGTTGAGTGACCCCTGCGCAACCCAGACTTGTCACCATTTGATTTTTATCGGTGGAGACACCTAAAGCCACGCTTTACGCTGAGAAGATTACTGATCTGCACCACATGGAATTCACGATCAGCTTAATCCTGCCATCCTTAGCCGAATATCCACGGAAAGGCAGTATCGTCTGGGTCTTGCGAAGAACGGTGGTCATTTCGAACGTGTTCTATAAGAAATCCCTTATGATTCTAGACTTTTGAGATACACTATTTTATGTACAATACATTCCAATGTAACCTTCTGCTGCGTTCCGCATGCTTTTCCAAATATGTAAGTTGCGGTATTCCTGCAGGGAAGTATTTTTGCACCTCGGTCAGTTAATTGTGGAACCAGAGAGTTGCAATTCCCCGGATACAAGTTTATTTATAAAAATGTTTCAACTACTTTGGTGGTAGATCCAAATTTGCTGAGCTAATTAGAGTGCAGTTCATCGCGAGCAACTACGGAGGAGTTCCTGAACAAGATTAATCTGTTTATCTGAAATGGTCATGGATCAGCATGGGTCATCAACGACTTTTTCAAGGAAATCATGATCTAATCTACACCTGTGACAATAAAGTTCGGTGAATGATGGCATATTGAGAGTGGATTGCTCGCTTACATGAAACAGCAGTTACTATCCTTCAAAGTAATCCCCGTCGATGGTAATGCACTTCTGGGAACGCCTGTACAAGTCCTGGAAACTCCTGGCGTAGTCGTTTTTAGGGATGGCCTTCAGTTGGGTCGTAATATTGCGTTGGATGTCTGGCCACTTCGGGGGGCGTCTTCTACGGTGTTCCGGCCTCCTCGGAACCGTTTAAACCACTCATAAACACACTTCAAAGTAATAGCACTTTCTTTGTAAACTGTTGTCATCATTTCATGAGTCTCTTTCGTTCGCTGATCCATTTTGGGTTTCGACCGCGCGTACTACGTCTTCTCTCTTCAATGTCCTTTTTAAACACAATAAACACACTCGCAGCGCTGATTCTCTCAAATTTGTGTAAACATGTCTCGACCTGTCTGGGGCAGGATACGACGATGGTGCACTCTTACGACCGTTAGCAATTTGACGTCATTCACCGAACTTTATTGTCACAGGTTGTAATACATCCTTGGTCTAAGTTTTAATTTTTTTTTTTAAATGTAACCTTCTGCCTAGAGGATTATTGTTCCTTCATTTTGCAGCCTTTAGGAATCTAAATGACGGATTTTAGGACTTGAGCCAGGTAATAGTATAAAATAAAACTGTCGTACTCGCTACGACAAACTAATGAGATTTGGCCGATGCATGTGTGATGCAGTGGAGCTGAAGAGCGGGCGGAGTTTATTAGTTATCGTCAGTTTTAGATGGTACGGGAAATCTCAATACACACAACGTAAAAAATACATGCAATTTATTTGTCACATTACGTGCTTTCGGGGGCCTAACTTGTCGGTCTATGACCATACAGGTCTATGCACTATCTGTAAAAAAAAAAAAAAAAAAAAAAAAATCCATAATTTAAATTAAATTAAGTTAAAATTAAATTAAATTTTCAGGTTTAAGAATTGCAAAGAGAAAATTTTTCCAACTCATCCGCGGCCTACATCTTCCCATTAAAATAATCACCTTGATAATCATGCGATATCACCTTCGTTCACTTATTAATTTTCTTTATTCTATAAATTCTTTATTTCTTCATATTTTATTACGACCCAAAAATAGCACGAAAAAAGAAATAGCCGCATAAATTTATAACTTTTTATCCTTGGACGATGCTATTTAAAACCGAAGAGCGCTTTTTCTTAAGGAGAGATAAACGCCCACCTCGCCTTCCGAGAAAACTGAAATTGCTTCTCTCATATCTCAGAACGTTCGTTGCAGCAAAGTGAAATCAATCTTGGGTCTGTGTAATCAAATCTGATTTTCCTTCGAAATCCCCTCAGAGAGGAAGTTGAAAATTATATAAGAAACAAATTTTCCAACAAATCGTTATAAGAGAGCAGGATGACATTCTAGAGAAAATGTAATAAAGTTCTACTTGGATATAATATCCTTTTCCAAAAGCAACAGGATGTTTATCGATAGATGTACTTTTCTTCAACGTCAAATGAATACAAATACTTTTTCCCTAAGGCAAGCTTGACTTTTCTGAATCATACAAGAAACTGAAAAATGGGTTGATAAATGACACTTTTTAAGAAAAATAAATTCACAAAATCCAAAACAATAAAGGAAGAAAGGAAACCACTATTCCACATAAATGAATTTTATAAAATATGTGGAATAGTAGTTTCTTTTCTTTCTTTGTTGTTATCTTGGGTGTCCACAGTTTTGGCTGGCTTATATTTCTATCACAAAATATAGTTTAAAATTTTATGCACTGATAATATAAATATTAAAGCTATGCATAAATACACGAAGATAAATAAAAAATTAATTATACATGTGCTAAAGATATTACTTAACACATTTTGTTTATTTTAAATTCATTCCCTGTTAATGATATTACTTTGCACGTAAGAATGATTTCTATGTCTTCTTCCTATGATTGCTTCAACCAAAAGAAAAGAGCTATTGCTGATTCTCGCCCGATTTCCACATTAAAGATACACTTTCACCGCTACTACTTATAAAAAGTTTGAAAACATGGAAATTACGAGTTAACCTTTAATCTGTGAAGAATGAAATTCGCCAAATAATATTTCTCCAAGCTTCTCAAATGAGACCTTATTAACCCGGCGTTAGTGCGGTGACAAAAAATCACACCAGTGATGCGGTGGGGTGTCACATACCCCAACGTATTTCTTGAAAATTTCCAGTTTGTTTTAAAGTTTTGTTATTTTATAATTTATTATTAAGCTTATAAATTGCTAAGATGAATCAATTTCACTAAAAAAAATTTTAGTTTAACAATAAATAATAAAATATAGAGAAAGTATGTTGGGTTTTTTCCCTTTATTTAAAAAAAATATAAATAAATCAAAGAATCTTATTTCTATTAGAAAAAATGTAACTATTACAAAAGCAAATTTAATATTGGAGTTAATAATAAAGCATGAAATAGTATGTAACCTAAATTATGACTGCACATTGTTTTGTTCTGCATCCTACAAAAATATTTTTCACAATATGATATTATATGTTCCAAACACAAGAATTGCTTACATCTTTGGCAGGAATATTTAGTATTTCTGTCTTTATATCTCGGTCATAATGAGGATCTTCCTAAAAACATTCATTAATATCACATAAACAAGAAAACAGATAAAAATGTCTTATTATTGACAGAAGTAATGCAAAGAAGCCTACTTTTCCTAGAATTTTCTGTCACTGCATTAGTGCAGTGGGGTGTGAGAAACCCAAACAGAAATCAGCACGTGCTTACACGATGATGAATGAATATAACTTCGTGTACGTTATCTATGGTTATGTCTCGAAAGGTATAGAAAAAGCCATTGTTGACAAACTACGCCAAGTTACGATAAAATCAAAAAGAAAAGGCCTGGGGTGTCAGACACCCCGCCGCACTAACGCCGGGTTAAGACCGCAGCGCTGTCATTCACAAGGCGCTTTTTATCAGAACTTTCAATTATTGCCTCTTTTAATTGTCCATTCATGTTTAGCAATTAATTATGCACAATGACCTACCTTGATGCAATCACCAGAACGGTAAAAAAAAGTTTTGAAATCAGAGCAGAATCAAAGTTTTGAATTTGGTCGACAGAATCAAAACCAGTATCTGAAAAAAATCCTCTTAAATTAATTTTTATTTAAAACATAGAAGAATACATAAAATATTCGGAGATCAATTGAAATCGGTCTAAAAATATCTTTCGGCCAAATATTCGTATGGAATCGTTTCAAAGACGATTCCGGTTTCAGCCTTACAACAGATAACCGCCGCCATTTGTACAGGGTGTTGCAAAATTATTCAAGACAGTAGAGCTGGGCAGCCTATCCTCTCGCTTCAGGGGCCGCTTCATAAAATGATGACTGGGATATTTTATTTTGTTAACCCATTCACGGCGAAATTGGTAAAAATGGAAATTGAGATTTCATATCTTAAATTTATATTCTGTAGCATGTAAAGATATAAAAAAATTGCAAGAATATAATTAAAAAGGGATTTAAAACTAATAAAATTTAAAAGATTACTAAATAACAAAGCTTCTAACAATCTCAATTTTTATACCTCGTAGAAACGGACTTCATTGTTGACTCTGTACTTGTTTAAAAGATGACAATATGAAATGATAACGATGAAAAATTTTGAATTTTGAAGGTCTTGAAGAATTTGAATTTTGAATTAAGGTCCGAAAAGTCCGAAAAGTTCACAATAAAAATTTCGATGAAATGAAAATGCACTCCAATAAATAGACAATTTTTTCATTAAACATGCTCCATGATAACTTAAAAATAAAAATTAAATTTAAAAATTAATTTTAATTTTTACTTTTAATCCACTTCACAAGAAAACTAAGTAGTGACGTCAGTTCCTGGCCCGTTGTCTAGCGATTCTTAACTTAGATTTTATTTAAAATTATATGCTGTCGTCCATAGATGGAATTTTTTTTATGTCTTCGTAAATTATTTTCTATGTCTTTGCATGCTACAGAATATAAATTTAAGATATGAAGTTTCAATTTCCATTTTTACCAATTTCGGCGTAAATGGGTTAACAAAATAAAATTTCCCAATTATCATTTTATGAAGCGGCTCCTGAAGCGAGAGGATAGGCTACCCAGCACTACTGTCCTGTACATTTTTTCAACACCCTGTACATGACATACATCGTTGTGGGGCAACTCACGGTCAGCAATGTCATGCAATAGTCCGTTCCGTTTGGCAATATTAAGAGCGAAGTTAACAAACCCAAGATTGAGAATGTCTGGGACTTCAGCTGCAGCCACCGTAGAAATAGAGCAACATTAGCAGATTACTTGGTAAATTCTTTCATAAATTCTTTCTAACAGCATCGCAATCAGAGACAGCTTTACTGAGTATCTATGCAATGCAACTTGTCCTTGGTATTCTTTGGTCTTTATCTCTTCATCCACACTTCACATGTAAAATTACGTTTCGACTGAGCACTAGCTTTAGAATGAATCTCCTTTTTAATCAGATAGTATAAACTTTTATGTAGTAGTAAACGGGCTTTAGACAAAAAAATTTTGATCGGAAGACTGTATCCTGAAATGTAGTAAATTATGCTTTATATGCCCTCGTTGGAGGGCGAGGAATGGCACAGATATTACTAGTTCGACAAACAGCTCAGGACTAAAAAAAATTCCTCATGCTTATCGCAGAGATGACCTAGAGAGAAATCAGCAAGGAAATTTATTAAAGAAAAGGAAATCCATAAATATGAACAGTTCAGAAGACATGAGGATAAACGAAAAGGCGAACTGCTCAATATGAAAATGGTTAAAGTACTTATGAGAAGTTCTGTCTTTCTCTGCAAAATACGCAAAACATTCCAATACTTTCTACTACTACGTATTGCACCTATACAACACCTCTGTCTCCGTTGATTTGGTACATCATTAGTGGAAAAGCGCTATTCATCTTTAAGACTATATACTTATTCTGATAAGCTTAAAGGACACTTGATCTTACTTTAGAACCGAAAAGTTCAACTTTAAAGACACAGACAAACATTGCTATGCGTCAAGTACAAAAAAAAAAAAAATAAATAATAAAAAAGTCAAATTCATGCATTTTAAAGAAAACTTTGTAGCAGACATTTGAGATAATAAAATAATGACAACATTAGAAGAGAAAGGAAAGTGAAGATGAGGTTTTGAGGAAGCTATAGTCAATGTTTCAAACGTTCCACTTGTAAGACGGTTGTTTTCATCGGCGAAATAACAAAAAAAAATCGCTGTCAAAACAGAAAAGACAATTGACTGATGAGAATGCACCGTTGCTCCAAAGGAAATAATCTCATCCCGTCAAAGTCAGTCAGGCAACGTCGAAAATCTGACTAAAAGCCTCCTAGGATTTGAAGAGCCAATTCTTTTTTCTTTATTACATCCATGTAAAAAAAATTCTGAACGCAAGCGACGTCGAAAGTCGTTTTTGTTTAGCAAGTCGAGGGCGTTCGGTGTCGATTCGGCGCTAGTTCAACGAATGTGAGAACGAAAGACGTGCAAGAAAGAAAGACGCTTTGCTGGTGACGTCATTGAATTGATCGCGGAGACGTGACGCACTTCTCTGGCGCAATCTGTGTTAAATTATGGCCATGCAAATACTGAATGGATTCGTGATGAAGGAAAAATTTTCCTTAACAAGGTCACATTTGTTTGGCGACAAAACTGCGACCGGTTCGACGTTCCTAGAAAGTCAGAGTTTATACATTTCTAACGATGTTTAAGGTGTCGTTCATTCTTTGCAGCTTCGCACCCAATGGAAGAAGAAAATCCTTCAGTTTCCTTGCTTGTAATGATTTGTGAAACTGGTATAGGTTTTCAGGGTGTGCACACTAAAGTAAATAAATGGTTTTTACCTTCACCTATGAAACATGACTCCCTCGTGAGTTCCAACGCGAGTGCAATGAATTTACTCAGGTCTGATGAATTGGTTCTATTCGTAATAAGAGCTTTTGTCTTAGAAGCCAATTGTTTTTTTTCTTCCATTAATCAATATTAATTAACGACAAAGTACATCGAAATTGTTAATTTATGTGAGATGCATGCGATCTTTAATTACATCTGCTCTAAAGAACGCGTCACTTACTCATTACCAAACGAATCGATTTAACAACGCTAAATTATTAAATATTTGCCGTTCGTTACCGATCTCTTATTTAGACATTTTATGGAAGTTGTTTTTTAAAAAAATTAGCAAAATTTGGATGCGTAAATCGTTCGAATGGGAAAAATAACAAAATCGTTCCATAAAATAATGAATTAAGCTTAATCACCAGTTTATCATTTCACTTTATAATCTGAACTATAAAAATAATACATAAATTTTCCTCGGATATGAATCCCATTAAGCACCATGAGATGCCCTCGGCAGACGTGTTGTATCTGTGCTAACACCGCCTAGCACTCTTCAAGATCTGCGCCGAGTGCTGGTTCGGGAGTGGAATCTACTGCCTCAAGAAATGCTGGACAATTTAGTGCGCAATATGCCACGACGTTTTGCAGTTAAAGACCTATTGAACATCATCTGCGCTTTCCACATGCCACGCAATGGCGACTAAGCGTGCACTATAACAATCTCCGCAGAAGTGGGGTATTGGTAACAGTTTTTTTCTGCCACCTCTCCTTTGCTACATGCGACGGACGCGATAGATGGGACGGACGCTACGCGTCCAAAAATTATGCGCCTTTATTCTCTATGTAAGTGGCCACAGAGCTGCGAGCGCTACGGACGCGACGTTCTAAACGTTTGATTTGCGCAAATATTTTTTGGACGTCCGAAACGTCCGTCGTGGACGGGCATGCGCAGTAGACCAGCAATGGTGACATGTTCATCGCCTGCAGCTAAAACTACGGCCATATCCAGCGCGATGCGACGTATGCTATGTTCGCTCCGATTTGTATACAACTATTTCTTTCATTGCTTATTATTTGAAGATTTACGTAAAGAGAAAATAAATTTAAATTTACAAGAAATAATGTTTATTACATTTATAATGAATTAATATAATTAATATTTATACTGTAACTAGAACCCCTTATAACACCCGATACTCTGATTCCCTGCCAATCCCTTACATAAGACGAAACTTCGAACTCAAAAGTGTCTCCATCGCCGGGAATAGACTCTGGTCCACATTATCCCTAGCTCTCCGTTCATCACCAAACACTGCCACTTTCAAATACCGTCTAAACAAATTTTTTTAACATTCCCACCAAACTAACTTTCCTCTCCTTTCCTCACCCTTTTTCTCCTTAAAATTTAACTTTTAATAATCAAATATTGTTTCTTTGCTCCCCACCCAGGGACCTACCTCGTCGGCCCCCGCCATACTGGCCCTGGGTGGACGACTTGTATCTTTCTTTAGATTAAATAAATAAATAAATAAATAAACTAAACTAAACTAAACTAAAAAAAACCCTGAAAAATAGCGTTTGAATATGATTTTTTTTGTAAAAGTCTCTAGTAAAGCGTTTTAGGCGTTTCCTTTGTAAATGCACGAAGTTAAGTTTATCTCACAAAGTTTATCGTCATTTGTCACGACGATAATTTTATAAGCAAATCCTTCTTCTTTCTTCAGCTTTTGGAAAAATAAAAAGTCTAAAACAGTTGAACAATTTGAACAGTTTGGTGTTGCACATCCACCATTGTAGAGAGTAGACAATGACAACACTCATATTAATATATCGACAACAGTGTCACCTATCGGGTCCAATACTATCCTATCTTTCAAGCTAGAACCAACCATACACATTCACAAAATTTCATTGAAATCGGTTGGGCGGTTTCAGAGATTATCGTGTACGAACACAGTGACACGTGGTTTTTATATATTGAGATTATTGTAATTACCGTAATTATAAATATTTATTATTGTATGCCCAAAAGTCATTCTGTCACCCCTAAATTTACCAATCTGAATATCCGCACTGTTTTCCAACTGTATTTCTCGCGTGTTTGTTTGTTCGTTTTAAAGTGTAGTAACTCTATATTATCGGTTTCTCCGATAATTGATTTGTCAGCCAACATTATAAATCATAAGTAACTTACTAGAACCAGCGGTTCAGTTATTCCGCCGTTAACTATACGCAATTACCAACGTCACTGTTTGTCATATATCGGAATCAAATGTTGGGCTTCTTTACCGGTATACTTACAATCTGAAAAATATTTTGGTTCTTTTAATAAACACTTACAGTATTACTCTCGTCATCTGTCACCTGATTTTCGAATTTGATTTGCTAGGATTACTTTTGCTTGATTGTTTATTGATTTTGTCCATTTTGATGTTTTTTAATGTATTGATTTGTTATGTTTGTTATTCTTTATCCTGGGTGTCCCTCACTGGTCTAATCTTCGGTTTCGACCATACTGGCCGTTGAGGTTACCTATCTGTATTTTACCTGTTTAATAAATAAATAAATAAATAAATAAATAAATAAATATTACGATATAATAATAATTATGCAGTATGTTTTTGTTCATAGTTTTTTTCAGAGCGATATGGACAGAGGCTTTATAATACCAAATCTTAATTGTTTTGATTTTTGTTCCTGTCTTTTTCAAAGTATATTTCCAATCTCGTTGGTTTGCTGTCTATGTAATGCCACTATTTTTTATTCTTTTGTTTATACGTCTTTAATTATGTTAATGAATTATGCATTTGCATTTATTTAACTATATACTTATTTTTTTTTTTAATCATAGAATATTCACATGATTGAAATCACCGAAGCTGCAGGCTCACCATTGCTTTTCTACTGTGCATGCCCGTCACGACGGGCGCTTTGGACGCCCAGAAAACATTTGCGCAAACAAAACTCTCCTCGACGCGTCCGCAGCTCTGTGAGACCACTTACAAGGTGAATAGAGGCGCATGAATATGCTTTTGCTTTCGGTGAATATGCTACGATTATAGCGTTTCTGAGCAAATAAATACAAAAGAATAAAAAATAATGGCTTTACATAGATAGGAGATTATCTAGTTTCATCGTTTATTCCTGTATTTTTCAAAATATACTTTGAAAAAGACAAGAATAAAAATCAAAACAAGTTATTCCTTTATCTTAATATTTAGCATTGTAAAGCCTCAGTCCATATCGTTCCGAAATACTATGAATAAAAAACATTTGGCATAATTATAATTATAATAAACGTTTTTTCTTTACGTAAATCTTCAAATAAGTAATGAAATAAACAGATTTGTATACAAATCGGAGCGAACATAGCACCGTTGCGTCCGTCGCGTAGCGCTCAGTGTGGCCGTACCTTTATGTTCATAAAGTCTACTCTATCTCTCTGCAAAATTTGATGACATTTCGCGGACCGGAACAGCCCAGTCTTGTAAATAAAATTCAATATAACAATGTAGTAAATCCACATTAGGGTCTGGTATTGCAGATAAATACTAGAAGAAGGGGACTTGTTAGGCAATACAGAATACGATTTATTACTTAGCTAACGCGTTTAAAATAACCTTCATCGACAGAGCCAAATCGTATACTCCAACCTTCATCGACAGGTATATGATTTGGCTCTGTCGATGAAGGTTATTCGAAACACATCAGCTAAGTAATAAATCGTATTCCGTACTGCCTAACATGTCCTATTCTTTTTGTAACAATATAGTAATTTTCAAAAATAAATGCCAAATAATAATTGTGTTATTTTTGTGATGTTTCTCTTATTATTCTCTATCTTAAATGCCAAATTTATCTAACTTTTAATAAGATAATAAATTTCAACATAAAATATAGAATTTTCAATATAAAAGCTTTTTAAGCCACTGAAGATAAGATAATTGACTGACGAATATTATTTTCTTTAACATAAACTTTATTAAGATAAAGTAGCAAGTCCAAATTTGATGTTGCAGTTGGAATGAAGAAAGAAACGTAATTTATTGACGAGAAAATCCACTGTTAAAGATGTGTTTACAATTTATAGCAAAAATTAAGCAAGTAAATATAAAGAACTCAAAATAAATAAACATAGTGGTTCATAAGGGGCTATCTCGATCACCTCACAGTGGTCCGAAATAGCTCAAACACTGGCCAAAAATCGATTTTTTAAGAATGTTTCTATATCACCAGTCAACAAGTTTCAAAATATTTTCTAATCCTTAACAAAATCCAGCGCAAATGTGTTAATTTTTTTCTTTCACTTGCAAACGGACAAGCACTAGCAAATTGGGACCCGATTGCCCATTTGTGTTTAGTGTGAATCGTGTCATTAGATATTTTGTTTGCCGCTTACTCCCCCTCCCCCCTATAAGAGGGAGAAAAACTGAGGGTTGTTATTTCATTTGGCAGGCTGTTATAAAGAACGAACTTATCATAACGTATAATTTAATCTTTGCACACAGATTGTTTTCATACTTCTAGATCTATTAAAATATAATATAAGTTGTCTGAAAATGAGGAAGATATCAAAAATCCTTTTATTCAACTCAAGAACAGTCGATGAGGGATTTTTTCTATGCCACACCTAAGATATTTCATTAATAATTGTAAAATTTCCTCAACATTTATAAACAAATAGGATATTTGATGAGCAATATCCTCTGTTGCACTGATTGAGCATTGGATGCACTTCTTCTCTGAACATTCATGTATTTACATGAGCCATCAATATAATTATCCATAAATAACAAAATAGTGCTTTGCTCGATTGGTAATAATAAATCACACTCCTTCGATGAGTAGTGAGGAGAAAAACGACAATGACGGAGGAGAAAGGCAAAGTGATTAATTAAATGGGGCTTTTACCTTGGGGCTCGTGGGCATTCCTTGTTGCAATCTGTCTTCCTGATAGGCTAAGACGTTGGCTAAGCTCGCCATGACTGGCTCGGTAGCGAACGCCAGCGTTTCACTGTAATGAAAACAAACAGCCGATAAATAAATGAACTTAATATGGCAATGAAAGTGTTGTTAAGAGAGATTACAAAGAAATAAAGGAAAAAAAACAACCTTCGAGTTGTTTTTTTTTTGTTTTTTTTATTCAAACCATTGTTAGATATTTAAATTTAAATAGAAGTTTTAAAAGGAAAATTTTAATAGAAAAATTAGCAGTATAAATAAAGAAATCAATCTTAAAAACTTCAATTAATTAATGAAAAAAATTGTTTTGTGTGCAGAACTGAAACGTAGATCGTACAAATATTAATATAGATGTATCCTGTCGTGCAATATTTCAAGAAATAAACTGGTACGGAACTGGATTTTTTTTTTTTAATCTCCAAGACAACGCTCTCCGACATCATATCGTTTTCCCTTTTCCCGGATACAAATAAAAACAGAGTATCGTTTCAACACCTTTTAAAAACGATACAAACCTTAACAAAGGCCGGGATTTGATGGCTTTTTAATATCGATGAAATCGGCCCGTTTTACGAGGCTCAGGGTGATTTCTTCCCTCTCTCCTTTCCTTTCTCTCTCTCTCTTTCTCTCATCAGCAATAAGAAGAGGTTGAGGCACCGAAACCGGCGACTGATGACGGCGAGGATAAGGACGGGTGATTTAGGACGGGTTGTTAAAAATGGCCGAAATCCATTACGACGAAGGTAGGGGAGGATAATAAAATAAAAATAAGGATAGGAAAAAAAAATGAGAGAAAATAGAAAAGAAGCAAAGAAGTTGGCGAGAAAATTAAAACTTATTGCCGTAGAGCCAGAAAAATGGGGCAAAAAATCCATCTAACCCATTAAGAAGGATGGAAAGAAATGGGCGCGACAACCCACTCCACAAACATACACAAAAATTAAATGATTCATGGCTTTTGGCACGTGCGTTTCATTTGAAAGGATTTTGGGCGAAATATAAAAATACGGAAAACTAAAAAAGTAAAAAAAAAAACAAAAAACATTTACATATAAGAGAGCATTTATCATTCTGAATTAAAGGAGGAAAAGCAATTTTAAGATCGAACAAAATAAGCTTCGAGTCGGGTCGGCACCTCTCTGCTGCTCTATCTGAGGCAATTGGAACACGTTGAACCAAAATGAAAGATGAAACCGAACACAGACTGCTCTGTTATAACGCTATATATGCGTTTCTAAAATAATAAACAAATAAAAAAAATAAAAAAAAAACCAAACATCGCGATATGCAAAACCGAACAATTTAAAAAAACAAAACAAGGGGCTTATGAGGAAAAGAAGGATGGAACGAAAACAATGTACGAGGGTTGGTCGAAAAGTAATGCCTCCATGGCTGTAACTTTATTTTTTAACCGATTTTCAAAATTCTTTTTGTATCTGATACTTAAATTTGTCCTCTATGTGCAATATTCACTTTTCGACATAGCCCCCATCCCTTTCCACGCATTGCGCCAACGCGTGACTATTCGGGTGAACCCGTCGGAGAGGAGTTCCGGGGTTATTGTCGACACGAGGATTGAATGGCATCTTTCACCTCGTTGTCCCTTAAGGTGTTTTCCTCTTAGGGAAGTGGTGAAAGTCGCAAGGTGCAAAGTCTTTCATCTTTGATCTGCAATTTTTCATCTTTGAACTGTAGGCGCTGCAACGCCTCTGGAGTGTGTCGTTCGTGTGCGGCCGGGCGTTATCGTGCTGCAGAAGAGAGTCCAAAGCTGCCATTCAATCCTGGTATCGACAACAATCCCGGAATTCCTCTCCGACGGGTTCACCCGACTAGTCACGCGTTGGCGCAATGCGTGGAAAGGGATGGGGACATGTCGAAAAGTGGCTATTGCATTACATAGAGGACAAATGTAAAAATCAGATATAAAAAGAATTTAGAAAATCGGTTAACAAATAAAAAATTTATAGCCATGGAGGCATTACTTTTCGACCAACCTTCGTATTTTTTAAAAACACTAATGAAAGCAGTAAAATAACATGACAATTAAACACTATCATAAGATGAGTTAGAGTCCTGTTGCAGATAATCAACAAATGGAGACAAGGTCTACATGCAACAAAATAAACTTTAATGTCGAGACGCGTTTCATTATGTCGAAGTATGCGACCCCCTCTTTTACAAATAAGCTGGCAATCGCTAGCATTTCTATACAGACTGATGATAGTCTCTGACTGAAACGCGTCTCGACATTAAAGTTTATTTTGTTGCATGTAGACCCTGTCTCCATTTGTTAATTAAACAATAGTCGCATTCACATCCTCCACTTAAAGGAAAGTGACTTTGTCTTTGCTTTTGAAAAGCAAAGAAAATAGGTTTTCATTGTGAATGAAGCCGGAAGTGAAAAAATCAATTTTGCTGCTTTGTTACTTTTGCATTAAAAACTGCGTCGCCCATATATAGACATGATGCAGAGAATAAGAATAAATGAACCTGATGTACATATTGAAATTGTTTGAAAAATAGTAAGTGATTTATTGCTTGTGGAAACTGTTTTTTATTGTTCTCATGGTTTTATTATTCCTTAATTTATAACTAACAAAATTTACAACGTTAAATACGTTATTTACGTCGTTAAATTACAAGTTTTATCGGTAGTCAACAATGACCTAGAAAAAACAACTGGACTGCGCTTGGCGCTGTTGGCTCCTTACTAGAGGTGAGGCCACCGGAAGTCGCAGCGCCGCCATGTTGGGAGGGCAGAAGTAGAATATAAGCAATGTGGAGTAAGTAACAGAAATAAAAATGAATCATTTGTGTAATAAACTCCCTGATAAAGAAACAGAAATCAAAATCAGATCACATGTAACCAGAACTGTTTTATCTCTTGTCGTGTATCTCGGGTGAGATAATAAAGGGGACATGATGTTCATAACAACCTGTTTGGTTAAATTGAACTATCTGCACAAATCGCGAGATGACTTATTCCGCAAACTGAATTGTCGCGATTCCTGTAACCGGCCGGGGGGAAACCAACTGCCCCCTGTAACCAAATAGGTTGGGGTATATATCAATTATTTGCCCCCGGAGGGGGACGTCGTAGACAGAACGCCGAAGGCGTTCGAGTAACGGAAAACAGTGACCGGCGAGGCCCGCAGGGCCGAGAGTGGTACGGGAAACACTGACTAGCGAGGCCCGCAGGGCCGAGAGTGAGACTTGCGTTTGCGATTTGACTCGCGATTTGTGCAGATAGTTCAATTTAACCACATGTTTTATTTACTACTATCTAACTATTTACTAACTACATTAAATAATAACAATATTATAGGAATTCAGTTCGTATGGATGAGCGAGCGGCGAGCATGGAGGAGTAGGCGTGAGTAGAGTGTAGCTCGTGAGCAAATTCTCGCGCGCTTCACTGTATCACTCCTGTTGTTATCTCCACGCTGACAATGAGTCTCTGCCAGCTGTATCCATCCGCATAGCTCCTGTGATCGCTACAACTGTTTTATTTGCTCATCAATAAATTTGTGAATATTAACATTTCAACATTGCAGTCACTTACTGTCACTGTAGTATATTTTACACAATTTTCAAAGCTTTTAAATACCTGGAGTATTCTTCTATTTAACTACATATAAAAGGAAATAAACCTAATAATCATATCAGTAATTAAAATGTTAAAATCCACGATTTTATAAGGAAAAGAAGTCAAAACTTTACTTACTCCGCATTGCTTATATTCTACTTCTGCCCTCTCAACATGGCGGATTGCACACTTCCGGTGGCTTCACTCCAAACCGCGCCAAGCGCAGTCCAGTTGTTTTTTCTAGGTCTTGGTGGTCAATCACCAAAACGAGCGAAGCGACGATTCAATATGGCTACTACTAAACCGGAAGTTAGTAGCTGTAAAACCAGAAAAGTTAAAAAAGCAGGGGTATAGTGGCTAGAAGAATAGTGGTGGCAACGGCTACTACTCGTAATGCTACGTGTTTGATTCCCAATTTGATGACAGTAGTGGTGGCGCTGCAATCGACATAGATACGAGTTACGCGGGAGATGAGATGGAAATCTTAGGATGATGGAGGTTTTTTTCAGCTATATTACAGGTGAGTTAAGTTTATTTATAAAAATTTAATATATGTTTAGGTAATTATCTTCCACAGAACTTGAGGATATTCTTTAATGTTAAAATATATGAAAAAATCTGCGGTTTTAAATAAGTTGAAATATAAGATCAGAGATATGAAGGTATCCATCCCTAATAAGATAAAACGTGCAATATGAGCCCTTCCGAGCAAGAGGAATTAAATTTTGAGTAATTAAGCATTAAACATAGATCTGCTAAATTAAATCTAATAAAATATAAATATAAAATCTAATAATACAGGGTGAGTCAAAAGTCGCAGTACATCCTGTTTTTTTCGAAAACCTTGCAGGAATTGGGAAATCTGAATATTTCAGTAAGGTATGGGTGAGGTGGTCTGTCTTTTACGGTATGTACCCAACATGGGCGCCATCTTGAAATCGTCCATCTTGAATCTAAGTCAATTTTTTAAATGGAAAGGAGGTCGTGTGATATATCAAATATCATCAGCATTTTCTGACAATTTCATTCCTGTACAGATTTGAAGTAGCAGTTATGGTTCAAAATCTTACAACACATTTTGTTTGGAATTACAGGCTGGACTGTTATCCATAAAGGACAGTCATTTAATGTGTTCAACATGGTGTCCCTCTTGGTCAAGGCACATTTGAAGGCGCTGAATCTAATCGTCATGCACTAGCAGAAGGATTTCCGCAGAAATGCTGGCACGCGTTTCTTCAATGCTTTGCTGGATATGGTGTCTGTTTCTGAGTTTCTCTGCATATACGAGCTGCTTTAAATGACCCCACAGATAAAAGTCAAGTGGTGTGAGATCAGGTGATCTGGGTGGCCATTCCACAGCACCACGTCGGCCAATCCAATGACCAGGAAATTAAACATCTAACCACTGACGAACATCTGCACCGTTGTGGTGGTGGAGCCCCATCCTGTTGAAAGTAAGAGGGAAAGCTGCCATCTTCATTCAGAAGTGAGGGAAACACCACTTCTTGCAGCATTTCCAGGTAGCTTTGAGCATTTAGGTTCTGGTCAATGAAAATGGGTCCAATTACACGGGTACCCTATATTCCACACCATACCATAACCTTTACGTCACCAACTACCTTGGAGGTTCCATCCAGTGTGGATTGTGGTCACTCCAATACTTGTGGTTGTGATGGTTGACTTCACCACTGACAAAAAAGTTTGCCTTATCACTGAACAAGATACCTTGTGCAAAAGAGGGATATTGTCGATGTTGCTCTAGGGCCCACGTGCAAAGCTGCATACATCTGTCTGGGTCATCCTCTGCTAGGTGCTGGAGTATCTGAATCTTGAATGGATGCCATTGATGAGCATGAAGGATTCGTACGATCTACGATCGATGACTGGCTGATTCCACATTCTGCTGACAAACGTCGTGTGCTACGTTGTGGGTTCTTGCCGAAGGACGCCAAAACCATTGTTGAAGTTTTCTCGTCAGTAGCACTTATTTGACGGCCACTCCGTGCCTTGTCAACCACAGTCCCAGTTTCTCGGAATTTCTTAATTAAGTGTTGTGTGAAACTGGAGGTCTTTCTGGGTGCCGGTTGTTAAAATCTACAGCTATGACACACAAACGTCGTTCTCCAGATATCAAAATGACCTCAATTCTCTCCTCCGTGATCAAAGCCATCTTCAGTTACCTGCTACAAAATGAAACAAAATGTGTTGTAACTTTGGAACCATAACTGCTACTTCAAATCTGTTTACAGGAAGGAAATTGTCAGAAAATGATGATGTTATTTGATATATCACACGACCCCCTTTCCATTTAAAAAAAATTAACTTAGATTCAAGATGGCCAAATTCAAGATGGCGACCATGTTCGGTACATACCGTAAAAGATAGACCACTGCACCCATACCTTACTGGAATATTCAGATTTCCCAATTCCTGCAAGGTTTTCGTAAAAACAGGGTGTACTGCGACTTTTGACTCACCCTGTATAATGCTGTACACAGCTGGCCACCTCACAAATGATAGAAAATGAATTTTCACAGATGTTTAAGGAGAAAAAAGTTCAAGAAATGAGGCGTTCGCCCCTATAGTTCGGAAGGTCTCATATGTCTAATGCACGATATTGAAAAATATACAGATATACAAAGAGAATGTCTGTTTTCATATAAAATTCATTTATCATATGATTAACAACCAAATTACTTTTCTATGTGATGATTAAAAATATCATATCTATATTTAAATTTTATTAATATTTTGAAAAAAAAAGTCTTATTATTTAAACTTGTATTTAAAGCTGCTTTGATTGCATTTTATTATTTAAAAATAAGGAATTTTTAAAACTATTCTGATTTTCTTAAATTTTACATAAAGAAAAAAATAAACGAGAAATATAGACAGTAAAGTTGTTCTTGAAATTTTAAAATGCAACAGTTAGAGGGGAAGGGTGCTATTTTTTTATTGCAAAACTAAAATCAGATGAAGAAATCGAAAACTTGTCTAAAGAAAATAACTCTGTGTGAAACGGTCGTGTATTTCTCTATACCAAAGATAACTGAAAAAGAATAAAATCATTTGAAATTAAAATATACTGCAAAATTATCTCTAAATTAACAACAAAAAGTCGAAATATATTAAAATGGTATATTATTTAACGTTCTGGAATGAAAATGACATAATAAATCAAATTTATAAATTTTACGAAATTAATGGAGCCTTATTGATCCAAAGCTCTGGATGTTTAGCTACTATATTGATGTAGCTGACATCTGGCGGCATCATCATTCGAGGAATCAGATTTAAACGCTTGCTGCCACACACTATTCTTCTAGCAGGGGGGAAGTGGGTACTGACTCGCTTTCAGAAAAGTCACTTTGGAGACTTTGTTTTCCTTCAAAATGACGTCACTGAAAGTGACTTAAACAAGATAAGTGAGAAAACTGAGAAAAGTTAGGTCGTGAATGCGACTAATGTATATGGAAAAATTAACCACTTTTTAACAATAAGAGTTTAAAAAAAACAAACGTTTTTTTCCACATGAAAAAATTCTTCAAATTTTCCTTGGCTCTCTGATTGGTTA
Organism: Rhysida immarginata; assembly: GCA_023313115.1. Classification (NCBI taxonomy): domain Eukaryota; kingdom Metazoa; phylum Arthropoda; class Chilopoda; order Scolopendromorpha; family Scolopendridae; genus Rhysida; species Rhysida immarginata. Next base: position 101,204 of record JAHWFO010101550.1, on the reverse strand, counting down.
CATTAGCTTAAATAAAGCCTTCTTGTAATTGGAGTTTTTGAGTGATTCCAAGGATTTGAGTCTTTGCACATGAATTTCTAGGTAAAAGCTTAACTTTGGCTAATTTTTGATAATTATATCCGAAGTTTTGATTACAATAAACGAAAAATTTTCAAGTATTAGTATATTATCGTTCCGTTCCGCACAAAAATTACAACAATAGCAGATTGATAAAATTAACCGCGATCATATTAAGCTGTGCCCACTATACCTGCTTCCTAGGGTGACTCGAAAGTCCCTGAACTCCAAGTCTAAAATGTATTTATTGCAAAACCATAAAAGAGTATTACTGCTTGGGTAGTTGTGTGTTAGCTTTGGAATCCGCTGCGGCGAGCAGTCCCGTTATGGTTCTCACGCAAGAAAAGAGTCCAACTTCATGAAGTAAAACTCTTGCGCTTAAAATCTTAAAACATTAGCAGTATGCAATGCGTTTTTCCGAATCCAAGGAACGAAGCTCTTGCACTACTCGAATTCGTAAAGGCCGTAGCTTTAGACGTTTAGTAGCCCTCTAGCAGGCTGAATATGAGCGAGGCCTTCGAGATTAACACCGCCCCTAACTCCTGAGACAGGTGCCTCGAAGGCCTCGATATGAGGCTCCTAGCTCTTGAGACAGACGCCGAAGTTACTTTCGTGGAGAGCACTGCAGGAAAGTTTGAATTTTCCTTCAGAAATCCCGGCCCGTCGGCACTTTTAGGCTTATCTTACACATTGTCAATCTCGTGAAACCGGTATACAAGATCATAACAGTTGTTTTCCCTGGCACAGTATAGGAGCATTAGGAAACTTCCTGTGAGCACTGAGTGCAACGTTGGTACGATTTTTCCGCAAAATAAACTTTTAAGAATGTGACTCCGTTCTTGCGTGAGAGTCTTTACTGACTGAACGACACTGTTCGCCCGCGCTCGCGCAACTATCATGTTACATGGTGCTCTGACGTTGCGCAGCGCGTTCTTAAGGTCACACATGACTATCAGAAGTAGTACGGATATCTTCTATGGTTTCACAGCAAATACGTTTTAAACTTGGAGTTCGGGGACTTTAGAATCACTCCCCATCGTTTCTGACGAGGGAAAGTCAGTAAGCAAATTACTAGTGATGTCAAGATCCGGATAATTCAAGATCCGGATATCCGGATCTTTTTTTCGGACCTAGGTTGTTGGTCAGAAATCCGAGATCCGGAACTTGGATCCGAGATCTCTGATCCGGATCTTGGATGCGAGATCTGAGATCCGGATCTTGGATCCGAGTTCCGAAAATCGGATCCTAGACAGGAAATTGTGTATATGCAAACTTTTTCTGAAAGCAGTTTATAAAAGCTTTTATTAAGTGATAGCCTAGTCCTCTTAAGTCCTAATTAGTCTTAATACGCATCCAGCGAAAGGATCCGAAATCCGGATCCGATATCCGAAATCCGGATCTGATATCCGAAATCTGGATCCGATATCAGAGATCCGAAATCCGGATCCGATATCCGAGATCCGGACCCGGATCCGGATATTTCTAGATTCGAATCCGGATATTATCAGATCCGAATCAGAGATCCGGATCCAACGGACATCACTACAAATTACAAATGGATATAGAAATGAAACAAATTAGAGTATCGTTTTGACCACTAGTTTTATTTCTCCGCATAATCTCCCTGTACAATGAGGCACTTGTCCTATCGTTTCACAAGGCCCTCAAAGCCAGCAGCATATAATCTTTGAGCTGCCATCTGAACCAGGTGGTACTTCCCTTTGCACAGCTTGAAGCCGAACAAATGGAAGTCGCTTGGAGAAAGGTAAGGGCTATACGGAGGATGCTTGAAAACTTCCCAGTTGAACTTTCACAGCATCTCAGTTGTCTTGCTTGCAATATGAGGACGCGCATTATCATGAAATAACAACACGCCTTTGATGAGGAGTTCTGGTCGCTTCCGTCGAATGGCATTGTAAAGTTTAATGAGGATGTTACATTAGGAGTCAGCATTTACAGTTTACTCTCGCTGCCGGAATGTGGTAAGCAATATGCCCTAGTGATCCCAGAAGACTCTGAGTATCAATTTCCCGGCGATGTTGGTTTTGAGGGACTTGTGAAGCGATGGGACAAGTGCCTCATTGTACAGGCAGATTATGTGGTGAAATAAAAAAAGTTTTCAAGTCAATACTCTTATTTATTTCATTTCTATATCCATTCGTAACTTACTTATTGACTTCCCCTCGTATATTTAAGCTTATAATTTCCTGTGCGTTATTTCTTGGAAATTCATAATGTTGTTTTGAATAATGAACAAGAAATTGATATCTCCAAGGAAAGTATAGGAAGTTCTGCGTTCAAGGTAATGCAATGGCCCACCCCCCGACTCTTGAAAGTGGATTTAAAAAAAAGAGCCTTAACAAGCGGTGGCAAAAAGCGGGGTTAAAAGATTGGGAATAAAAATGGGATTAAAGTCCCTTATTTTTTTATCCTCCTTATTTGTTTACGCCCTTTTTATACCTTTAAACCCCCATTTTTTTTTTATCAGGAAACTGTTTTTCCCGAACGTAAGTATTTGGAAAATGGCAAAGAAGTGACATTCTTTCGTTACTCATCATTCCCGATCGAATGATATACCACATGTCACATGTTGTCATATGAAAATATTAATAGTTTCTAAATCTCACGTGGCCGCTGCCACGACCCGACCCTCAACTTCGAAACCGCTGGGTCAAGGAGGCCAAACTTCTTAGATCTTATCTAGAGGAGTCTGCATATCAAATTTGACTCCTTTACATATCTAAAAACCATATTGACCGGGTGGAGCCCTCTAACACAGTCCCAAGTGGACTAATCCAAACTAAATGAAAAAATTTAAGGACAAGCCCATGGAAAACTTAGGTACTAAATCGTAATGTCGAAAATATAAAGTAGAATATAAGGCGGACATGGCCAATAAGTAGCTCCATTCTTCCGAAAGATGCTCTCGCGGAGTATTGTTTAAAATCCAAGATTGGTCAATTTCGTGTTAATTTTTTTGTGTGCCCACTAATATATCATCTGAGCTCTTTTCTTTGGCTATTATGTTTTTACATGCTTACGATGGATTTCAACCTGCAACTCAAGAATTTGAAAGCCTATGCAGAACTCTCGGCTGTAAATAAGGTAAACAAAAAGCGATTCCTTATATTTTAATTACAAGCCCTGTATCTCTACACAAAAAGAACACAAAACTTAACTTTAAAATCAACTTCTCGGCTATTTTATTTGTTGGATTGATCTATGCAATTAGCTTCAGTCGGCTCCAAATAAAAACCAAACAAACCCAAAACAAACAAACAAAACAAAAAAAAAAACCAACAAAACAAACGAGAATAGCAAATCTGAAAAAATTACAATCCTTAGACTTGTGACGGCATCTTATTTTAAATTCTACAAAGTCGATCGATCTATGTTGTCACCCAAACAGCATATTCAAATTGAAAACAAAACACCGCCGCTCCATCAAATCCTATCAAATAGGGAGCGTTGCATTTGTTTATCTGCATTTATTCTGAAGACTTTTAAAAAAAGGAAAAAAAGCAGGAAATTTTTTTTATTACTGCATTTTCATAATACATTTTACCATAGAGTGGAGAATTGCTTTTACTTTCGTAGAAATAATCACAAAAGCCGAAATCATTAAGAGCTCGACTTCAAAATAAGCCTAATGATTAATATTTATATTTAAAAAAATATGAAAAAAAGATTAAATGAAAGATGAAAAGAAGACTCCTTTCCACCACCACACTCTACCGTTCGCTTTCTTTTGCTCGGCTCGCTGGTTATGAAAATTTAATTTCCATTCCTCTTCAGCTTGGAACCACCAGTAACGACGTCATCGTGGGTGCTCAAGAATGGATTCGCTAATGAAAGCGGCAAATCATTAAATCCCTTTGATCGCACCACGTCACAACGAGATGGCGTCATCGAAGCCAATAATAAGGATGGAGGAAGGGTGAAATAAATATAAAAAAAGAAAGAAATCAGACGGGATCAATTACATCAAGTGGCAGTAGAAAATTTAAGATGCCTTTTTTTTTTTAATAAGCAGAACGTATTCGGGAGAAAAAAACATCAAAATAAAAAAAATTAATAGGAAGGATACATGTGGTGAACAGTAATTCACAGGCGTTAAAACTTTCTCATTATTTGGCCTTCTTATTTCAAAATATTTTTAAGATTTTAATGAAAAAGTTTTTACTTTTCTCATCGATCTCTCCATCCGTCGATATGTACTCACGAAGTGTTTCCACTCGAAAGCGAATGAGCCAATTTCTACCAAATTTGAAAGATAACAGTTCTAACCCAAGGGATCTTCAAGGGAAAAAACAAGAGGACATCTCGAATGAGTTTTTCAAACAAATAACTTTTTAGTAATTGGAAAAAAATGGTCTTTGAAGGATTTTTTCACGCCATTACCTCCGATATTGATGAATAAATAGTGAAAAGTAGTAAAGAAAATTCCACGGCCTGGACTCGAACCAGGGACCTTCGGGTTACCGTCCCGATGCTTTAACCACTAAGCCACCGTGGACATAGAAGCTGATGCTATCAAACATGTCCTATGTGCATAGGTTAAAGCGCGGCTCCTTGTTTAACTATTTAAATAACTTTTTGCAATTACATTCACAAATAATCGCTTAAAACCAGTTTGAAGAGTCGTTGTTGGAGGTACAAAATTAAAGGAGGTCGGAATACGAGCAAATTTTTAGAAGGAAATCTGAATTTTTATCTCATTTTTAAATAAAAGAAGGAAAAGGCCGTATTAGTTACAGTCATCTAGTTTTATCCAGAAAGCAATGGAACGTTAGAAAGAAACATTTTATCCTGTAAGTGAATCTTTAACATGTGTCCACTAAAAACGCAGACGAACTTTCAAATGACAATTTTTCTAGAAGATACTAGTTTCTGGAAGAAATTGACCCTCTTCTTCAACAGTTGGCGATATTTCACCTCTCATACCTTGACGTGGATTTTTTTTCTTCAACATCGACGAAACGTCTTCAATCGGATGCATCTCAGGGACATTGACTGGAATTAATGCTTGCTTCTCCAAAGTATTCAAGTACAATTCTCGCGTAATGGAAGACGCTATATCTGGTCAAAATGCATATCAGCCCTATCTTGGTAGCTCTCCCGTATGAAAGGAAACAAAGTGTTGTCAAATAAATTTCGGCATTAATTGGCAAGCTCGATTTGCGGAGGAGTGGCTGGCTGATAAACCTGATATTTGGAGGAGTAGTTTCAATGTTTTCCATGTGAAATCCATCATTACCAGCCATTATTGTGCGCACACACGTAGAGCATGATTACTCGTTCCGTACAAAGTTAACGTTGGAAAATTTTCGAAACAAGTGTCCACGTTTGATCTACATCAACGTTATGTAGTCGTCGAAATTTGCTGGACTCAACTCTTTCTTATGGAAATGAGTGTTTATTTTGTCTTTCAAAATTTTATTTGCCATACTTTTCGAAGCCCCACACTTTGGGAAATTAATCTGAACGAGTTAGCGTGATTGCTCTTAAAATTGACCACAGATCTCTCGATATTTGGGGATAAAGATTTAAACTTTAGCTCCGGAATAAGATTTTCTTTCTGCCTTCTTGCCAATTTCAAATCGTTTAAGAATATCACAAATCGTTGATTTTTCCGATTCCCACGTCAAAAAAATGCTTTATACTAAATTATTTCCTGCAAACGATGTCTGAACAAAACTTGTAGACACAATGGAAGTGCTTCTTGATTCAACGCCTTTTAAAGTGCTTCATCGAAACCATAAGCACGCTGAATGATAAAGAAATGTAAACGCTTTCATGTGCATTCATTGTTGTTCTCTTGCATGTTTGCGTTGCATGTAAGGTGCGTTGCATAAATACAATGACTGCTCAATTGAAAGTGGACACTTTAAATTTTAGACGTTGTTTTGTCGAATATCTAGAAAAATACTTGACGAATTACCCTTCAGGGATGTAAAGAACATGTTACACCTCATATATCTCAACGATAGGACCAGCAACAAATCGAACAAAAAAAATAATATTTGGGATCACCCAGTAAAAAATAATGCTTGAAATGCGTTGTAGCTGTAGCACATGCTTATGAGGCTATTTTTACTTATCTGTATTCGTTTGTATGAGGAATAGCACGTATATTCATGAAGATATAAGGGTTTGTTTAAAAAAAAAATCTAAATTTTTTCGTAAGTTTTTTGTTTATAACATGTAGGGTTTTCAACGTGATGCAATGGCATTTTCAGGAAGCTTGACAAACTACAGTAGAAACAAGAATCTGCAATCAGAATATTAAAAATCGGATGAAATATGAGCAATTTTACTAAATAATGTCTTACTGCGCATGCGCAAGCATTACCAAAATATCTTTTGCATAATTTATTAGCCAAATGTATAGGGCTACTCTTATAAAATGCCCAAGCAAATAGCGTGAAAATTCAGAAAGGTATCGTCGATAGAATGAGTTGAATTTCAGTTGCTCTCAAAAATAAACAAAACGCTAAGGGTTTTTTTTTCCAAATTTTTATTTTTGGACCGGACACCAGTATCAAGTTCTTCTCCTTAAGCTGGCATATTGACTTTATTCGCGTTTTATGATTTTGCCTGTTGCATAAATATAAAGCTAATTACAAAATATATTTTTTATAATGCTTTGCTCACATTAATATTTTGAACTATCCCATATTTAAATGCACTTAAAAAGTAATCATTTATTGGGAATTAAATCTGTTCACCTTTGCTGATCTGATCACCTGTCCATGATGGGGAGAGGTAAACCTTTGAGTGATTTTGAGAAGGATGAGATAACAGCCTTTCAAGGGATTCTGGAAAATCAGCACGAGTTATAGCTAAGGCTCTACATCGCTACACGCAGATGCGGGCAGTTACATTAAACTTGGACACCAGTACGGTACCAAGGCTTCTGAAATTAACCCCTCGTCAGAAACGAATTATTATTCGGGAGGTGAGCAATAATAAAGCAACATTAGAGTAACTAGCCAAACGTCCTAATGTTAATGTCCACAAGTCAACCCTCTCCAGGATTGTTCGAGTCACAGGACATATAAAATACAAGAAGAAGAAAAATGCACCTAAGCTGACACTTATCCATTGTGAAAAAGGATTAAAATTTGCCGTGAAACACTGCAGCGGAAGGACAATTGGCAAACAGTGGTCTGGACAGTCCCGATGGATGGCAGTTTTAATGTCATGACTTACGGTGAGATGAGAAAATCTGTTCCAAACGTCAACAAAAAGGTGAAGGTGTCATGGTTTGGGCAGCGTTTGGATAGAACTGAAAAACTGACATTGCATTTGTGAATACCCGAATGATGCTGAAAAACATCAGGCTTTGTTGGAAGCGCCTCTTTTGCCATTTGGAGAACATATTGATGGTCCTTCATGGGTATTTCAATGCCCCTGTTCACAATGCTCGCAATACATTTCAGTTGTTTGTGAATAAAGGTGTTCGAGTAATAAACTGGGCTCCTTATTCCCCAGATTTGAATCCAGTGGGGGTTGTTGTGATGTTTATGAGGGGAGGGGGGACAGTATGATACTGTCAATGATTTGAAGCAAGTAATTGTAACCAACTGGGGAAGATTAAATAAAATCAATGCCTGATCGAATTTTCAATGTTATATCAAATAATAGTCGTTTTGTAGGCTACTAGAAAATGCCACTTCATATTTTTGCAACAGGCAAAATCATAAAACGTAAGTTATTAATTTTATTTTATACACATTTATAAACAATTTTTGTAATCAATATTTTGCTCACTTCCTGACTACTTACAACTCTGCAACTTTCCCCAACGGCGTCTTATCGATAACAATGCATGTTTCAATCGTTAGTTCAACTATTCTTTCATTCATTCGTTAGTAATTTATTATTTCAGTTTACTATGTATACAATGCAATCATGACGTAACGAATATATTAGATTGTATCACAGATTGTATTAGTGCGTAATATCAGAGAAGAAAAATCTTTTTAAGCAGAAAATGGAGACGGGAAAGCATACCTAAACGAAATACAGGTCCAGGGGAAAGGTTTTTCGTTTTTGCAAATATTCCAATTGGCGCTCAGATTAATGCATAAATGAATTTTTTATACATCGAAAAAATCTCCATCGTTATCAACAACCTTCTCCCAACGAGATACGAAATCATAAATTCCTTTTTTATAAAAGTCACGAGTTTTACAGTTGATAAACACACCCAGTTCATGTTTTAGCTCTTCTTCTGTCTTGAAGCACTTGTTTCTCAAATGGTTATCGAGAGATCGGAAAAGGTGATAATCTGTTGGAGAGATATCCAGAGAGTACGATAAGAGGTAACACTTCCCAGGTAAGTTTGTTAATGCGGACGTGCGTTGTTATGAAGAAAAACAACACCCTTACGGTTCGCAAGAGCTGGCTGTTTTTGCTTGATTTTTTAATGTGTTCGTTGAAGCTGACCAACATATACGTCTGCAGTGGTAGTTTGTCCTGGATTTTGGAGCTCATAATGGACTACATCAGCTGTTGTCCACCAAACACTCAACAGAATTTTCTCATCACCAGTTCTAACTTTTTTGAACCAATTCTGTGTCGTCCGATCGGTGACAGGATCATCACCGAATGCTGTACAAATTTTACGAGGAGCCTCTGCTGCTTTATGGCCAAGTTTAAATTCATACAACAGGCAGGCTCGAATTATTGGTGATGTACGTGTCATTTCAGACGTTTTTTCAAAATAAATTTGAATGTTTTCACTTAGACAAGTAAGTACAAAAGAATTACCAATCATTTCTCTTTAATATATAAAAAATTTGCATTATTCAAATCATCCTACGAGAGGATTGTAACCATTCAAAAAGTAAGGGTGAAGAAACGAAAAACGTTTCCCCTGGACCTGATAGATGAAAGGTCGTTAATATGTGTGTCCCTTGAAAGGTTGTGAGTAAGATTAATGCCCAGAAATTTAACTTGTTTAGAAGACAATAACAAATCGAAAAGGGGAAGGAAAAATTTGGATATCTTGTAACAGCAATGCGGTTCATATCCGCGGTAGCTCAGTTGGTAAGAGCCGTGCTAGCGATAGGCAAGGTCCCTGGTTCGAATCCAGGTCGATTTGCTATTGTAATATGCTTGAAGAAGGTTCTTCAGTTTATTTATTATCTTCTGTTTGTTTAGAAGACTTGAGAGTCAAATCATTGTATTGTAAAGAGAACTTGTAGACGTCTAATTTTTTGTTACGCTGATGGAAAATAATATAGGTTGATTTTTCTATATTTAAAAGTAAACAGTTTAATGTGTTACAGCTTAACGGGTCGTTTAGTACAATATTAACGGTACGTTGGATCAATTGAAGAGATGAATCATCAGCGTACAGGATAACAGTAAGAGGAATTAGTGTCAAAGGTAAATCATTGATGAACATGTTGAAAAGCAACGGAGATAAAATGGAATCCTGTGGGACACCAGTATTACGAGTGAAAATAGAAGAGACATTAGATAAAGTAAGCTAATGTTGTCTATCTTTTAAAAAAACTAGCAACCCACTGAAGCGGCGTACCGCGAATATTGAAAAAATGGGTTAATTTGAGTAGAAGTAGATCATGTGGAATAGAATCAAATGCTTTAGAGAAACCAAGGAACAAACCAACGACAATTTTTACCGTTCGCCATATTATTTATTTATTTATTTATTTACGTATTTATTTATTTAATTAATTAATTAATACAAGATGAATCCACAGGTGCCAGTATGGTCAAACTTGACCGAGGAAAATTGGCCCCTGGGGAACATCAAATCAAACAATAAAACAAGAACGTTACAGACCAGTATAAATAAAAAACACATCATAAACGCTCGCAGAGATGAATATAATGAGAAATATAAAAGAAAAGAAAATCATATACAAGAAATCGTCAGTTGTGGCCGGAACATGATCCTAATAGTAAAAAAAACATTAAGTCCCAAGATGAAAGGTCGTTAATATGTGTGTCCCTTGAGTGTCAGGGAGAACGCAAAAAATCAAAAAACTCAAGATTAGAATAGGTTCTTGAACTATCGACCAAGATCGTCGAAGTAGTGTCTAGGTTCATAATCGAAAGTCCGAGGCAAGGTTAATTAGTAACAATATATTCCATTAAATCAAAACAAGCCGTGGAAGTATTCCGTTTAGGTGTGAAACCATGTTGAGAAGATGAGAGCAAGTTATTTGAATGGACATAAGAGGATAAACGAGAGTTAAAAAGTTTTTCAAATATTTTAGCGAAGGATGGCAAGACAGAAATCGGTCGATAGTTAGTAAAATCCATATGGTTACTTTTTTAAAGAGTGGAAAGATTTTTGCGCAACAAAGATAGTCCGGATAACGGCTTTGAGAAATGGAGATGTTAAAAAGTAAACAAAGAGGGATAGAAAAGCCTGAACAAGAATAATGAAGAATCAAGGTGATAAGATGGTTTAAGAGATTTCTTCCTTTACGGTAGGTGAAATAGAAAAGCATTGTAATTATATTTTTTACTTTTTCCTGCACTTTTTAAGGTGAAAGTGTGCGCTATAAAAGTTTTTATTTTATATTTGTTTTTCAAATAATCATTGTTATATTGCAGGAATGGCATAAAAAATTCATGGTAGTCATATGTTCATCTGCTTTATTTTGCGATTATATGTCGCATGGATATCATGATAAAACTATGTGGCTTTATGTTTATGCAACACACATGAGGAGCCTATTTTGAAATTCGCATTTTTAGTAGGCACATGTTACAATATGGAAGAATTGTTGGAAGTAGGAGTCGGAAATTTTTCGGTATATGTGTATTTTAGTATACTAAAGCTCATACTAATTCAGGATTCGTTAATACTTACGGAAAATAAAGATAAAGCTTAACGAAATGTTAACACACTAGCAGCATATATTTTCAGTATAATTTCTTATGCACATTCCGCGTTATCCGTCACTAAAGAGGTGGTTTTCCGGATCG
>JAHWFO010101550.1:74562-89776 GCA_023313115.1 Rhysida immarginata | reverse complement strand
TGTGTTAACATTTCGTTAAGTTTTATCTTTATTTTCCGCAAGTATTAACGAATCCTGAATTAGTATGAGCTTTGGTATACTAAAATACACATATACCAATTTTTCTCCCCCATTAAAAAGCCAGGTTTATAATTTATTCACCGAATTACAATTGCCTGCTTAAAAGAAAATAAACCGAATGTAATGATGTCATAAACGATGCAAAATACAGAACTTTCCGAGGGGAAGTTAATTTCATGTCAGGAAATTTATTTTAAAAAATGGCCGTAGTCGAATCAGGAATTCTTAATATTCGTCTCAGCACTTAAAAACAAAGAAAGAAAATCATTGCAATCAAACGGAACGATGGCGCCATCGTTCGGTAATATATAAAACTTAATTAAATTGGCAATTCCAAACTATTTGGACAATGTAAACCCTTCTTTGGGCATATTTACTTTCTTGTTCAACTAAAGAATATGAAATAAAGCAAAAGGTATTATTATTCCAAATATTAGCTGTTAGAGTATCCATAGTTTGTTGTGTTTCTGAAGTTCAACGTACACAATTTGCAATAAATATTTTTGAATATATTTACTGACATATTTATTCCAATTTCTTTTTAAATTTCTAAGAGACAGCAAAAAATTCAAGAGCGGGAACAGAATTCGATGAAATGCAAAATGAATGGACACCCTTCCTAAGATAAATTTTGACAATAACAGAGAGCTCACATACTGTTCATATTTCAGATTCATGAATAATTTAATTTGATATCTAAGCTTATACTGACTGTATACTGTATTTTTATATTTAGGTTTCCTAAGTGTATACTGTATTTTGACGAGTTTTCCTATGACATGAGTGTCCACATTACGAGACTGATCTTATTCAAATACTTACAATTAAATGATAGCTTATAAATACATAGTTCGATTGTTTATGAATATTTTTTACACAAGTAATGGTAATTTTCTTTAGAATAAGAACAGAATATCAGAGTTCTTTGGTTCTATAGGATTTTGTTTTTTCCTCTAAATAATCAATCACTCAGTAACTTGGTTTGAAGCGTTTCAATAAAACTTTCTTCTCTCCTCAACCGCTTGCTGCAATCATATGGATACATCTGCCATCTCATCATTATATCACGGCCTTCTAGAAAACTACCAGGCCTAAATATGATGTCAGTAATGTATTCATGAAGCACTTAGATTTTGTCTTTGTCGTTGAACATAATTCTGTAATAGCACCACCAGAACGGCGTAACAATGTATTATCAGTCCGTAAAGGCCATGATTATATGGGATAATGCAAAGAGCAGACACTAATTTCATAATCGACCAATATTCATATAAACGCAGACAAATAGAATTCTATTTTTTTTCGGCTAATCTTTTTCTTTTTTTTTTTCTCTTTTTTCCCCCCCCCCCCCCCCCATTAAATTTTGAATTGACGGATTATTATAATTTTGAACACATGTAACAAAAAACGTGAATTTTCCCACTAGTTTATTCTACGAAGAAAGCAATTTATAATTAGAAAACCATCTCCTGGTAAGTTATTTTCAGTACAGTTAATATTTTTTGTGATAGTTTAAATAATAAAAAACAAAACAAAAAAAACACAGCCACAGTCAAACAATGACAATCGAAACGGAAAATATAAATCTTAAAATGACCGTCAATAACTAGAGCCTTCAAAATGGAAATACTTGTATTTACACTGTTGAATATGTAGAAAAAGGAAAGTTAAAGAAAAAAGCAAACTGAAGATCCTACATTTCCCCCGAAACAAACGCATGCATTATTGTGAAGTAAACTGCTCCACAATGAAATAAAACTGTTAGGTTTCTTTAGTAACCAATGGAATCAAATCAAGTCTTGGGTACAAATCCTGCAATGGTGCATTTGTACCCAAATGGTGACGGGTTCTTCATGGACGACAATGCTATTGTCCATCGAGCAAGAATTGTTCAGGAGTGGTTCTCTGAACATGACACCGAGTTGCAACATCTGCCGTGGCCAGCGCAAAGTCCGGATTTGAATCCGATCGAGAATGTTTGGGACATGTTGGAAAGAGACATTCGTCGAAGGCATCCGCTTCCGTCTACTCTGCAGGACCTGAAGGTCTCTCTGACGAATGCATGGTCTGCGATTACGTTACCTGCATTTCAATACCTTGTAGAGTCCTTGCCAAACCGCGTATGTTCTGTAATTACAGCCAAAGGAGGGTCAATACCAGATTGAACGAAGGTTTCTAATTCATTGGCCAGTGTGTGTACAACTATTATAGGCCTGTTCAAAATTGTTTTTCGTGAATCCACATAAATATTAATTTCACTTTGTTAATGAATTTATAAAAGAAAATCTCACTGACAAATTTCGTACTTGTTTTTTTACTTCAATGTTTGCTCTGAAAAACGGCTCCAAGACGGATTTTCGCAAATCGATTCAAAGGCTTTCACTAAAGCTTAAAAACAATGCTTCCAGCCAACCAAGCTTTTTTTCTGACGTCCTTCGATAAATTTAATGTCTTATAATTAATTCACTTAACAGTTTTACGAAGACTCAAAATTGAATGGAGCTTTGACAGTTCAAGGCATCTGGCGTCGGATATTTAACGACATCCTTATCCCACAGCGAGGAACAGCGGAGAAAAAAAAATGTAAGGGAAAAAAACAAAAAAAAACTAGGACTCCGCCACACAACTCTATATCAGCTGTTCTCAAAAATTATTACATGTCATAAAGAAAGGACTAATATATAAAAAATGACTAATTAAAAATTTCCTTTTTTGACATTCTTTCGGATATAGAGTAGTGGGTGCGTTAACACTTATTAGGCTAATCCTCGGTGCTAAGCGATGGTCATTAAAATCACTAATGACTCGAATCCCACGGTAGTCATGACAACAGCGTCAAAAAAGGAGAAAGAACCCTCCCTCCCATTATTTGATATTAAAGAACCCTTCACGGAGAATCCCAATTAGAAAGAATAAGAAAATTAAAAAAAATGAAAGCTGTAAGAAAACATTAAGTCAAGAGCAAGAAAAATATTAGCTAACTTAATTATATCACTAAAATAAAAAGTTTGAAATAAGTAAATTTCTTTTGGTAATCCTATTATTCAGCTAACGATCATGCCAATTGACAACGATTTTCACAGAGCAGTCGGTGTCATTATTAAAGCAACTATTGTTTACTTTGCATATCGAGAAATTCATCAAAAAATTTATCTCCATCAAATTTTACGTAACCTAAAAACTTACTATACATATCGTAAACTCAATTTTTAACGTATATTTGCCATAGTTTTTGCTGTGTTTAAGTAATCTAATGAAATCTCTAAGCATTTTTGACTTTTTTTCACTCATCTAAAGTTACAGCCCGTTTAAGGTTAACATTTTAAGAGAGTCAGATGTTATAATTCTTTTAAACATTCAAAAGAAGCTTTTAAAAGGCATGTTATTCAACTTAGAGAAATATTTAACGTCTGAGAACAGACGTCTGATAAAAGCAGTGTTTACTAAAACTAACTTAACTGCTATCTGCGTAAGAAAGGCAGAACGAAGGTCGAGACCCCACTTGTCCGCAAAACAGATATTTAATTCAGCTTATACTGTATATACATTGCAATCACTATTTACAAGAGGAAATATATACAAGTAGGGAAATGAATGAGGAGGTACTAAGGCAAAACTTACCCATTTGGCTATTTTATACAATCCAATAGTTTCGTCACTTTGTTATATTTAAGGGCTCTATGTACAAGTACTTTTGCGATTTCAAGGGATTCCAGAAAATTTGAGATTTTATAGTCTTCTGTAGAATATAGAATTTTGTAGTTTTCTCTAAGGTTCGACAATTATTAAACGAGACTGACGCTACTCTGAATGTGTTCAAGCATCTGCGACCACGACGATATGTGTTTACGATCTATAAATATCCTTGTTGCCGTGTGTACAAGTTGCACCAATAAAGTTGCGAACGCTTATACATCTTCGTACTTCAACCGCACGCAGTCATTATTTGACGTTTCAATATTAAACATGGAACAAAGGGCAAAATTTAAGTTCTATTTAAATTTTGGAAAACCGCTACGGAAAAAGTAAAAGTGTATGGTGATGTGGCACTATCTCGTGCACATGTTTTTGAATGGTTCGCTAGACTTCGTGATAGCCGAGAAGAGCTGAAAAACGACGAACACACGGGACGTCCGAAAACTGTTCGAACACAGGAAACGATTGAGAAGGTGAGAGGACTTTTGTTAACATCATTACCTGAAAATGATGGAAGTCTTACACATTAACCGAAAAACAGTTCGTCTAATATTGACAGAAGATTTGAGTAAAAGGAAACTGTGTGCTCGGTTCGTGACACATTTCATAACAGATGAGCAAAAAGGAAACGGAATGGTGCTTGCACGGAACTCATCGCGGCCGCAGATACAACCCGAACTTTCTGGATTCAATTGTGTCAGGACGAAACTTGGTGCTATCAATATGATTCTGAAACAAAACGAATGGCGGTCCCCAACAAAACATAAATTCCGGTTTGAAAAGTCAAGAACAAAAGTAATGCTCATCACTTTCTTTGAGAGCACTGGCATTATCCAAAGGAGTTTGTTCCACCTGGACAAATAGTCAAAAAGGTGCACTACACAGAGATTTTGCAGCGTCTGATTAAGAGAATCTATCGGGTACGGCCACAATTTCATGCAAAAGGGAGTTGGCTCTTACTGCACGATAATGCCAGACCGCACACAGCAGTGCTTGTCAGGGAGTTCTTAAGATCAATAAATTGAGAGTTCTTAGTAACGAAATTGTGGAGCTTTATCATCCTCCCAATTACCCAGATTTCTCTCCACCAGACTTTTTCCTCTTCCCAAAGGTTTAAACAAGTCTGAAAGGACACAGATTTGAGAATATAGAGTTCATCCAAAAGGAACGTTACAGCCGAACTTGGAAGGTTTAGACAGAGGATTTTAAAGCATGTTTCCAAAACTTGTATGAACGCTGCAATAAGTATGTAGCCTCAGAAGATAATTATTTTCAAAAATATTAAACAGTTTTGTCTCGTTTATTAATTGTCTCACCTTATATTATGATGGTGTGCTCACTACTCAATTATTATGGGGAAATCCTAACTTTTCTGGACTTTTCTTTCGTATCATTTGTAACTGCAATTTAGCAGTTCATTCCCTTTTTTCATATTCTTTGGTTTCACCTTTTCTCATTAATAACATGATATTCTGCCATTTTCGGTGTTGTTTAAAGTGTCAACAACCATTCAGCACTCAACAGGTGACTATTGCAATAATCAATTTCTCACCGTATATGAATTGACTGGTGCATTATTATTGGGCACACGAAGAGGTTACACCACCTGCGTTCAACTTTTATCCACCCTCCTCTGCACTCGGACGTACAATTTTGTAAGTGGTGAAACGAACAAACGTGACGTAAATCGAATAAAATCAATAAAAAGCCCGCATCTCCATCGTTTGCAGTTCAGCCCGTACTTGTGAATCGAATCAAAATTGCAATCGATCCTCGGCATTAATGATCGTTCATCATCGACCATCAAGCAGTAATACCCTCCTTTGAAGGGGGGAAAAGGACGATGATAGATGGAATTAATACTTCATCGGTAATCCGGATGTAATCCTCGGTTCCACTAGAAGGCACCGGGAAGAGACCAGCATCGATTATGGAACACATGATTTACTTCACCGTCACACAAACACTAAAATGTAGCTGGAATTTCCATGCATATTAAATGCTGTTGCTGTCTTGCCTGCTAATTTTGTTCTGTTACTGTGCAGTGGTGGCTATACATAAAAACAAATCAACAAAAGGCAATTATTTTCGAATTCATTGTTTTGAATTCAGTATCTCGAGCCATCAGTTCAAAAGCAAACTCAGAAACTGGATACATCAAAATGCCAGTGTTGAACAGGAAAATCATTTCAAGGTACTTCAACAATCAAGTGGGAATGACACCAGCTACTACAACGTCAATTTAATTTTGGTCTCGGTGTAAGAATGCGCACCGCTTACTTATACACTTACTGGTAGCGAAGCAATTAATTTGGCTTCGCCTCTTCACGCCTCAATCATTTCTGTCAGTTCTCATCGCTCAATTCAATTGCATTTGGCATTTCCATCATCGACTTTCACACTCAACCTAATTGAACAAAATGGAAGTGTTAACCTTTTTTTCGAGAATTTCCACGAGAAATTCAACACAAAAGAGAAAAACCTGATTAGCTCATTTAGTTTATGAACCAATCAAAGTAAGCTCATTAATGCGTATTTGGATGTTTTAATTTTCATATGTGGCACCACTTTGGACAGCTTCAAATAATGGACTTTACAAATAGAAACTAACACGCAAAATCACTTCTTCTCAAAGTCTGGCAAATTCCAGTAGGGGGGATGGGAGGATTTGGCACCCTAACCACTAGGGCGGCGCACAAGATCTGAGAGCACACGCGCGTACGTGTTTTGCTATGGAGCTCAAGCTCTATTAAAAATAAAACAACCTGGAATGCTGAAATTTCATCCAAGTAATGGGTAGATATTGTTTTGTGCCAAGTTTCACTTCTGACTCCAAAAGAAAAAGGCGAAAGGACTCAAAAAAGATTTTTGGTTCGCTGGTTTGAACGCTACAGCCAAAAAAATTAATATCTCTAAATAGGCTTATCCAATTGACATAAAATATACGCTAAGGCACATTTTAGGGTACCCTCTAAGAGTATGTATAATTTTTATTTGGTTTTTCTATTTGCCGTTTCAGAGGAGTTAGCTGCACAAAATTGGTCACATACTTACAGGTATTGGACATTGAAACTGAAACACCTGGTAGAAATCCAAATTCTTTATTTAATAAGGTGTTGGGGCACCGTGGGCAGCCAGCACAGCAGTAACACGTCTTGGGAAGGATCGGTAGAGGTCCTGCACAGTTTGCACCCCAAACCATTACTGATCCACCCATTACTGATCCACCTCCGTGTTTGACTGTGGGTGCCAAGCAGTCTGTGTTGTAGGCATCAGAGGGGCTCCTCCAGACGAATACCCTCCCTGTTGTTTGGAAGACAGTGTAGCTGGACTCGTCCGAGAATAAGACGCGTTTGAGGTCATCCAACGTCCAGGTTTTATGCGTCCGGCACCACTGAACCCGCTTGGAGGCATTTGTACTACTGATGAAAGGCTTCGGTATAGCAACCCTGCCATGGATGTTGGATTTATGCAGGTAACGACGGATTGTCTTCGTGCACACAGGTTCCTGGAGGTGTGTATTCGTTTCTGCGGTGATTTCTGCTGCGGTGGTTTTCCGCTTTCGTGCAACAATCCTGGTCAATGTCCTGACGTCTCTTTCCGACAACTTCCGTTTTCCCCTGCAGTTGCTCCTCCTGGACGTGGTTCGTCCTTCCTGTTCATATGCACACATCACCCTGGATACTGTAGCACGTGAGACATCACAAAGTGTGACAGTTTTGGACACAGATGCACCTGCTAGACGCGCCCCAACAATCTGCCCTCTTTTGAAGTCGGATATGTCTCCCATTATAGCGCTCTGCACAGACAATTTGAAGCTTACTATCGAACTTTTCTACTGGAGTGACAACCAAGACCTCTGACACGTGATTCATTGATATGCATACGATTAATTACCTAGCAGAAGGTTCTATTCAGCCCTGGGGGTATCCAGTGCTATTTGCGAAGGTGTTTCAGTTTCAATGTCCAATGCCTGTATGTACAGACGGAATTTTTTTTTCCAAAATTTCAACGTACCTTTTCGAATCATGAGTTTTTAAGTCGATTTCAGCAAAAAAAATTGAGTTTCTGAAACGAACATATACGACTTCACTCTTAGAGAGTAGTAGGCCAATACTGAAACTTTTTCATAATATTTTGGCCTTCACATTAATTCTATGCAACCATAAAATATCATAGTCGTAATTTAATTTTTCCTTCCTGATCTCAATTTATTTGGGGCAGTATCTTAATATAAAGGGAAATATCCCTCACTGACTAATCACGAAATCTCGGGAAATAAGAAAACTATACTTGCAGGCGATTTTATCTATTTCGACTTTAACGCGGACGAAGTCGCGGGCAACAGCTAGTTTACTATAAAGCAGCTTGTTGAGATTAAGGTTTAGCGATGGGAAAGCATGCAACTTCTGCATTTGTTGTTCATCATCATCATCACGGTCAACCCTTTGCAATCCACTGCTGGATGAAGGTCTTCTCTAAACGCTTCCATTCTTCTCTGTTTGAAGCTTTAGATTTCCAGTTGACACCAGCCACCTTCCTTATTTCATCGAGCCACCTTGCATGGGGTCGTCCTCTTGGGCGTTTAAAGTCTCGAGGGTACCAATCCAGAATGACTGTGGTCCATCTCATGTCTTGTCTTCTAGCAATGTGACCAGCCCATTGCCATTTAGAACGTTTGATCCGTTCGATGACGTCAATCACCTTCGTTTGGCTCCAGCTGTTGCATTTTCGATCTCTTCTTGTAATTCCCAGCATACATCTTTCCATGCTTATCTGTGTTGTCTGTAGTCTTTGTGTTGTCCTCCTTGATAAAGTCCATGTTTCAGCTCCGTAGGTGAGTGCTGGTAAAACACACTGGTTGAAAACTTTTCGTTTCAAGCTAAGTGGCATGTTGCTCTTCAAGATAATGTTATTCTTGCCAAAAGCACTCCATGCTGTTCTAATTCGTCTGTTAACTTCATTCAGAATGCTGCCACCCATGGTGATTTCTTGTCTCAGGTAAATGTAGCTCTGTACTTCTTCAATCACAATGGTGCCTGCCATGACCTTCTGTTTTGGAGCAAATGCATTGAACATAACGTTTGTCTTCTGTGTGCTCAGTTTCAGTCCTACACGCCGGCTAGCCTCTGCTAGTTCTTGTAACATTTCCTCCAATTCAGAAAGACTATTACTGGTGAGAACGATGTCATCGGCAAAACGGAGGTGGTTAAAGAATTCACCGTTTATTTTAAGTCCTTTTTTTGACCAGTTCAGTTCCTTGAAGACTTCCTCTAAAACTGCTGTGAAGAGTTTTGGTGAGATGGCGTCTCCTTGTCTTACTCCTTTTCCAAGGTTGATCCTTGCTTTTCCTTTATCCAAACGAATGGTAGCAGTCGCTTTACTAAATATCTTCTGGAGAATACTAATATAGCTTCTGGCTATTCCCATTCTTTCCAGAGCTTTCACTACAGCATATGTGAACACCGAGTCGAAAGCTTTCTCAAAGTCGATGAAGGCAAAGCAAAGTGGCACTTCATATTCGTTGTGGCGTTCGATAAGTTCTCTAATAACTTGAATGTGGTCGATCGTGCTATATCCGCTTCGAAAGCCCGCTTGTTCTCTTGTTTGTGCTGAGTCTAGTGCTGAATCAAGTCTGTTTGTCAGGACTTTACTGAAGATCTTATAAACAACTGACAAAAGGCTGATAGGGCGATAGTTCTGGATATTTTCTCGGTCTCCTTTTTTGAAAAATAGAACCATCATTGCATTATTCCAATCATCTGGTACGTCTGACATCTCAAGGCATTTAGTGAAAAAAACTTGCCAGTAACTTGTTGAATTCTTCTCCTGCTTCCTTAATCAGGTCAATTGTAATTCCATCTTCTCCGGGGGACTTTCCTTTCTTTATGGATTTAATAGCCTTGTCAACTTCGCCTTCCATAACCGGTGGCACTTCATCTTTTCCTTTCAGTTGGTCTGCTCTTCTTACGTCATTATCATCTTCACATTTGTAAAGTTTATTGTAGAAGTCCTCCACAATTTCGATGATTTCACTTCCATTCTTCGTGATTGTACCATTTGCTCTCTTAAGTGCAAATATTCCTCTTCCAATACAGAGCTTTCTCTTCTCAGTTTTCAAACTCTTGTTATCTTCAACCGCCTTTTTGACAAGATTGCAGTTGAACTTCCGAACATCTTCTGTGATGTCTTTCCGTATTGTCTTGCAAAGCTCCGCATATTCTATTACTGATCTTGTATCTTCTCTTTTTGTCTTCATTTCTTTTCGTTTCTTCATTAATTTCCTCGTTTCTTCTGTGAGTTTCGTCTGTGGTTTGGAAACTTGTTCTGCAGCTACTACTTCCGCTGCTTCTTTTAAGTGTTTAGTTAGTGTCCTGTTAATATCTGTGATGTCATTTTCCTGGATGCCGCTCTGTAAGATTTCAAAGCGATTTCGCAGTTCTAGCTGGAATTCCGTTCTGCGTTCTTGCAGGCGTGCAATGTTGATGATCTTCTTTGTGTTTCTGAAAAGCTTTCGTCTTTCTGTTTTTGTGTTTAGAACAAGCTTGCATCTTACCAGTCTGTGGTCGCTTCCTGTGTTGAAGTTGTTGAGAACAGTGCAGTCTTGGATCAAGTGCTTCCTATTTGCCAGAATGTAATCTAATTCACTAGTTGCTCCATTTGGGCTTTTCCAAGTCCATTTACGCTGAGGTTTCTTCTTGAAAAAGGAATTCATGACGTACAGTTGTTCGTACTCTGCAAATTCCACCAGTTTGTTTCCTCTTTCATTTCTTGTGCCATAACCATGACTACCAAGAAAATTTTCTGCTTTCTTTTTTTCTCCGACACGGGCGTTAAAGTCGCCCATAACGACTTTAAGATAATAGTTTCCTGTTTGGTTCATCTTGCTAACTTCCTCATAAAATTCATCGACTTCCTCATTAGAGTAGCTTGTGGTTGGCGCATAGGCCTGTATGATCTGTATCTTGTATCTTCTCGACAATTGGATGACCAATCTTGCAATTCTGTCGGAGGCACTATCAAGCTCAATGATTTGATTCTTCCATTTCTTATGAATAAGGAATCCAACACCACTAACTCTTCCGTCGGTTGTTCCTCTGTGGTATAGTACGTGCCCACTGTTCAGCACAATTTTATCTTCACCTTTTCTTCTTACTTCGCAGAGTCCAATGATATCCCATTGATCCTATCCAATTCTTCTTCTAGTTCTTGCAGACGACTCTCTGAGGAAAAGGAACGTCCGTTATAGGTAGCCAGGGTCAGTGTCTTCTGGTGGCCAGGACCGAACCGGATATTTTTAGCACCCTCTGCCTTCGTGTCTTGCTGGTTGCCACCGTAACCAGGGACAATCTGGCTGCCGGGAACTGAGGGCCATGGCCGATTTTGAGAAGTAGTCATGGTTGATTTTGAAGTGTTTAGAGAGTAGTGGGCCAAGATCCTCCGCGCTGGCCCAGTGCGTGTTGGAGGAAGCCCATCCGTGTCCGTTCACCATGCACAAGGCATGATTACTAACAGGCTGCCCCAACTGGAAGGTACGGATTGGACATTAGGCTTCTACTCCTAGTTGATTGCTTTAAGTCCTTGAAGGCAATTAGAGGGCCATACCCTAGTTGTGAGTAGAAACCATTTTGCAGCATTTGTTGTTATTAAACGAAAATGCCTTTTATTTACTAGGACCACATAGAGCAATACTTCCCCCTTGACTTAGACATTTGAAGTGATCGACCGTATTCACATTTACTTGCAGAATTAATCGTGACACTTCTAAATTGATATTCATTTATTTTTCTTCTAATTTTCTTTCCTTATATTTATCCCAACAGCTTATTTATGAGAAGTTTCCCTGTGATGATTCTACATCTTGGTGCTATCCGTGCTAAGTGAAAAACCGTCGGGAACGAAGTGCAAGTGAAAGTCGCTTACGGACAGAACGAAGAACCTATGTGATTAAAAATAGCAAAGTATTCACTCAGAAGTGAAATGAAATTAAAACTTATGAGCCGTTTTCCTGAAACGTTTGAGAAGATAGTCCCAGCTCATTACAGTCCAGATAGAGGAAGCACCAGAGCGTCACAATGCATCTGCAAACATACGCCCAGACAGGGGTCCGCTTTGAAGGAAGATGTAGTAGAAGTGGTTGTCAACCTATTCATAAATGGATATCACCATAATCTAAATTCTAAGGTTTCAGTATATGTATATCCGAACTGTTATCAAGTAATAGAAAATCACGATTATACGCTTTATTAAGTCATTGTCACGTATTTTTATTTCGTTGCCACCAGTATCCACATACCACCGGCTGAGAATCTCTGATGCAGAAATAAAAAGAGCACAAAATAGCTCCGCAATCCTATTTAGCAAAATACTGTATAAAAACCAGATTTTTTTAAAATTTTATAGTTAGGTATAAGATAGACACACTTATTTCAGGCAGAAATACTCTACCTTCAAAATTCGATCTGGTCAAGACAGATGTTTCCAATGAAACTTTTATATCTGACAAATTGCTCTACCATTTTTCCTTAATTACACATTGAGAGGTGAAGGTTTCATATGCTTGGGATTGGATCCCTGATCAATAGGGGCATCTAGTGTAGTAATCACTAATGAGACACAAGCTAAAGATTACAGAGGAACATTCATCTGGAGAGTATTCAGTTTCAAATTACTCAAAATAGGTCGGGTTGGAAAAACCGTTATACTATTCGTTTGTCTTTTTTTTTTATCTACAGTCAATGAATGCTATCTTGTCTGATTTGCTTGTGAAGTTTGAACTTTAGCCAGAAAAAAATACAAAATGTTCGTTAAGAGGATAATGGAATTGTTAAAAAGGTTATGATGATGTCACAGTAATTTGACAACTTGAAAAAACGGTAGGCCGATATGATCCTTTATGAATTGAACAAAGCAATGTAGCTGCTTTGAAAGCAAGTCATTTGTCATCGTTAATCACCATACTCTTAAGCCATAGCATGGATGGCAGCGCATGAACGTACGTAGAAAGCCGTTCGGGAAATAAGCGTTCATCATCTTTTCGGCATGACTTTTTCGATATACTCAATCAAGCAAAGCAAATTATTAACAAAACAGTTCGTGTACGAGTTGTCGGAAAGAACGACTTAAGAGACGTTTTTAAAAAAACGTTTTTTGTTTTGTTTTTTTTACTAATTTTTTTTTCATTGGCTAATTTCTCCTCAGAGAGAAAAAGTGAATTTCATTTTTTCCCCTTCTCTATATACTAGAAATTTCCTCGCCCCTACCTCTTCGTCGATGATTTGCAGTTTTTCTTCGCTCCACTCTAGAACTGGGTGTTGAATAAAAATCAATGATTCTTTAATCCTCGCTTTAGCTCATCGAACCATTTCCCAGAGCGCCGGAACGACGCAACGCGCGCAAAGACTTCGATTCGAATGTCACGATGAATTTCGCCGAAAAGTTAAATCATGCAGAGCGTACTTTTTTTCGCCTGTGGAGGCGCCTCGCTCATCAATGCACGCTCAAAGGGACAGGTAACTTAGTACTTCCCTCAATTCCTTCATCCACCTCACCTGTCTCTTCCTTACCATTTCCTTCCCCCAACCAAAATAAAACTTCTTCTCACCTTGACTCCTCCACGGGATGGATGACGAGCAGAAGCTTCGGATGTTTGAGGCGCTCCAACTCTTTGATGCTCTGGCGAAGGATTTCAGTCACGGTCTCCTTGCGACGGGGTTTGTGCAATTTTTCCGCCATTTTTTTCTCGAACACGAATACCGACGCTTCCTAGAAAAGACAAAGAACAGCCGAGAGTAAACAAATTAAGTAATTATAGGAACAACGCAATCACGTCTAATTAAAGGCTTCTAAAAGCCTCGTGATGCCACTTTTTCTTTCTCCTGAGAAAGCTCTGATTTTATTTTTAATTGATAATAAAGCGTAAAGAATAAGGCACGAAGCATCAAATTAAATTTGCATCATTTAAAAAAAATCGGTGAATTTAATAATAGAGGCCTTCTCATTTTTACTCAAATATTTACGTTCTTTGCACACACGAGGTAAATGAAACGCCATAAAAAGCACAATTCAAGCGTTGCTTACGTCAACAAATGCACTGCTATATAGGAAATTAAAGCACTTGTCAAAATTAAACAGCGTTAACGCCAAAAGAAAAAAAGAAACCACTATTCCACACAAATGAATTTATAAAATTAAAACTCATGTACATTTCGGAGCTCTCGGTCTCCTTCATGACGTGTTGTTTCACACTGATGAAGGAAACAGAGCTCTGAAATGTACAAATGAGGTTTGATTTTATAAATTCATTTATGTGGAATAGTGGATTCTTTTCTTCTTTTGGTGTTATTCTACTTTTGACTGTCTTATTTTTCTCTTATACAGCGTATTGCATAATTCTCTTCGGGATTTCGAATTCTGGCCATATGGTAGCAAAACCACGTATTAAAGCGTACCAACAGAGTAGGGGGGGGGGGAAGTACGATTTTTGCTTTTGACAGATACTGTGGCCTTCATAGTTACACTATTGTAACTTTACCTCAGCGTTGGATAGGGCATAAGTCTGACAAGGATTCAGCTCATATTGCCTGGTCTCCCAGACCATCTGCCCTGATTCCATATGACATTTTCTTTTGGGGTTATGTAAAAGATAAGGTTTACGTGTCTCATACCAAGAGACTTACCAGAGCTTCGTCAAAGAATCACGGATGCAGTTTCTACCATGGCATGAGATAGATTATAGGATGATTACAGGATTGAAGTTTGTCGAGTCACCAGGGGTGGACATATCGAAGTTAAGTAAAGACTTGAATATTTACTCTGCTCATTGGCATGCCCCCTTTTCGTTTACGTAACTCGGCTCATGAGCTACTGGGCATCGAAATTCCGGAGGAGTTGTGCAACATACTGTATGATACTTAACTCTGAAACAAATGAAGACTGATGTTTATGATGGGTGACAAGTAACCGTTAAACTAATGTGCTAGCAAGACCCATTGAAATGCAATTCTGCTCTCGGAACAGCTGACTTTTGTATTTAAATTCAGAGGAAAAATTGTTGGTAAGCATGTGGATACGTGAACATAAATATGAAAATGATCGCCAAAAATTGGTGTATCACAATCAATAATGCATAATTGCATGAAGAAAAGATTGAATGTTTCGTTCAACTTACATGCATAAACTGTCGGATGTATATATGACACGATTTTTGCGTCGTGCCCTCTTGAAAATATTCTCAAATGCAAATAATAATGATTATAAACTGGAGATGCTCTCCAAGCATAGGTAATGATTTTTCGATTGAAAAATGGAAGGAAAAATTCGATAGCCCAATTGGTAGAGGCGTCGGCCATGATAGTCGAGGTGCCTGGTTCGAATCCAGGTCGCAGAATTTTTCTTTCCATTTTTCAATCGAAAAATCATTACCTATGCTTGGAGAGCATCTCCAGTTTATAATCAT